>JAZGTK010022782.1:0-10163 GCA_036877625.1 Ambastaia sidthimunki | reverse complement strand
AATGTAATGTAATGTAGATATGGATGTCTCTTATAAATCTAGGACATTTGGCACCTCAACAGTGATGGAAAGCAAACACACAGTTAGCAGGGCTTCTATCAGAAAGTCTCTTTGAGCATCACAGATGTGACACTCACCGTGACACCTTTATAAATATAAACTAGCTAAATATCTGTCTTCATGATTTATGCTTTTTAAAGTTACTGTTAAACATGTGGAAAAAGCCTGACACACTTTTGTGTTTGGAATATTTAATTTATAATTTGTATTATTTAGATTATTTAAAAATACATAAAAAATAACACATCTGTGATAAACATGTTTTCAGTTTCTGTATTAAAATTAAATAAAAAAAGTAATGAAAATAATGAAATATTTTAGTGTCAAAGAAAGAATTTTAGTTTTTTTGTATCACTTCACATTTTTTGAGTCATTAAAACATGAAAATAATGAAATATTTTAGTGTCAAAAAAAGAATTTGTTTTTTTGTATCACTTCACATTTTTTGAGTCATTAAAACATTCTTTTTTGCAGGTTTTTTTTTATTTTTAAATTTTTTTTTTTTTTTATAATTGAATGAACTAAATATGAATACAACCTACGAATGTAAGCTGGATCTTAATCTCTCTATTATACACCAATCTTGGAATATTCATGAAGAGATGTCCAGCAATTACTTTAGCATTTTATATTGACACATCAAATTGTCTATACACATTTTACATTATTTATATGTTTAAAACATCCAAAGCTAAGATCATGAACAAATCCTTCATTGTACTTTGTCTTTCTACTGCTTCCTGAATGTTCAAGCAAAGCTCACTGTAACCTTGAGGCCAAAAATAGCTGATAATATAATTTATCTGAGGTGCATGTGAGAATTATTTAAAAGTAAAATTGAGGGCTATGATTACTGCTCTAGGGAACTACAATGAAACAATACAAATCTTATTTACATTCTAAACCTTTACAATCTGTTTTAATGTTCTCCAAATAACCAATATTGGCAACAGGAATTTAAAGTACTGTATCAAATTCTACTAAATTAAAATTCTAAACTGCCAAAAACATATTTGAATAAAAGTAAAAATGGAACAGTCAGAGCAGGTAAAATATTTTAAATGTATTATTTTATTTAATAAACGGTTTTAAATTATTATACAATAAACATATTTTTAGCTTTAGAAATAGACTGATAAAATTAAATAAATAAAAAAAGTTAACATGGTAAAAAATAACATGTTAAGTATACATTGAGTAAAAAGTATGATTTTGGCAAGTATTACGTGTACACATAACCAAAAATAATTTACTAGTCTAAAAAATGGCAATAACTCAAAGTCCTGGTTCTCTATGAACCAACTCATGACTAATTATTGTTAGTGCATACTAACAACATTACTTTGAGAGAACGTTAGCCAACATTCTGAGAACGTTCCAGCTGTCGGCTGGGAATAGATGACCTGGTTTTACTCAGTGAGGTTTTAGTGAGTGAGAATGACAGAGATGGAATCTAAGCATTAGATCTTCTGGTCTGGTAATTGCAAAACATCTCAACATCATACTGCTGTGATCTCAAAAATAGTTCCAGCATAAGATTCATTTTACAGAAACCAATAAAAGTAAAGCTTAAATCCATAATTTATGACTTAAAAGAGGTACTTTGGAACAGTCATGACTAAACAACAGGAAGTAACCCTCTTACTTCAAAGGCACTGAATGACCTCTTGTCAAACCATCAGGAGGAAAATGCATCATGGGGAAGATATTCTGGGTTTCTCCACTAAAAAACAATAACAGCACCTGCTGCTGCCTTCTGCGTGACGTTTGAAGTTCAACATTTGACATTTTGCCTCAATCAGACCTTCTAAAATGCTGGATGGTCAAAGAAGCAACACCTCAAAACAAGAACCGCTGTGGATACAGAACTCACAGACCTGGCAAATAACTCAGAGCCCACAAAGTTCAAGGTAAAAATCCATGTGTTTTTGAGGCTGACAATAAAGTCAATCTTTTATATATCTGAGTCTTTTATCCTTTTTTACCTCAGAAAATATTTTGAAGATATATAGGTGCAAAAGTATACTTTACAGGCTAACTTCCCCCATCACTACCACCCCCATGAGATTCAGGGGCCAAAATGCATTTATTTCCCACTGAGATTAATATGGACATGTTTTACACACATAAGGGATTTTTGAAAACACACTCTGGTAGGCTACAGATTTGTGAGGTATCTTGTGTTCTATCACCTTGAGAGCCCGCAGCCCATGAAAGAACATTTAGAAGCCATTAGATTTTCCCATTTTTCCGTCATGTCTCTTTGGCAGGTTGATCACCAGAGACATGTTTTCCAAACTCACGGTACACAGACATCTCAAGTCACCGGAGCCTGTCAGACATTCAGGCAGACTTACTCCCAAATTACATCAGTAGCTTTAGCTGTATCAGAGTAGAAAAACAGAAAATGGGAAATGTAGAGTGTGTGGAAACAGCAATATGGTTTAAACATTATAATGAGATTTTGGTAAATCCTTTTTGCGTCCACACTGCAATGCCATCAAGCTGACCTCATCTAAATCAGGCTTCAGAAATTCAGATGTTACATTTTGTGACATAGTTCCACATCCAGAGGTTTAGTTCAGTTGAGCGCTAAGAAGACTTAAGCATGGAGGAACCTTCCTAGCATACAGCTAAGATGACCTACAATGTCACATGACTGCATGCAGTAATAAAGTAACATCCCTCATTAACCTTCTCAAATTAAATGATCAGATAAAAGCCTTTTCGGACTATTAAATTCAGATTTTCTAATTTTAACCCTCAGGGAGGAAATTCCAGGTTGGTTTTTCTAATGTCAGGAGACGCCCTGTTGTTAAAACACTTTATTATTGAGGCAAGACCTTTGCAGGAAGTTCATGAAAGCTCAGCTGGAGTAATGATACATCCACATGCACTTGATCACACAGTTCATTAAATGCACAATACCAGCCACACACATTTAAAGTTTTTTTTATCTAAAGGTCTCACTTAAATGTGTGAAATTAGTTTTACACCACATAGTGTTTTAATAGCCAGTGTTAATAGCTTTAACATTTCTAATAGTTTTTATGTGAATTTTTTATTTAAAAATCTTTGGTCACCTCATAATTCTCATATTTCAGTTTGTGTTTTTTAAGATTTTTCATATAATAAAGAATGAGCAGGTGTACACCCGCACTATTGATTTAACACAAAAAAACCAATTTGTCTCTTAACTATAGGATGTGACCTCCAGTTATTACAGACAAAAAAGAAGAAAACTGTTATTTATCTTTTGTCCAAACTCAATCACTTTCTATTTTCGTCCTCATTCTATCTTGTTGGGACTTACATCAGTCTCATTGTCAGTGACAGAGAGACACAATCTCATTCATTTTCAGTAGGAGCTTGACGACTTAGGTTGACATGAGTGACGGTTACCGTTGGCGACAGTATGTGGGCGTGTCCAGGCATTTGATAACGTTGAGAAAGTGACTTGATCCTAAGTGTTTCAGATTATATGTGACGAATGACCAATGTCTGTTTGTGTATATGTACAAACGGTCCTAGATTTGCAATCTTGCCACAGTGTCAATGTCAATGTTTATATAATGCATCATACATTGGTTCACTTCATAAACAACCTTTTGGTGTATTTATTCAGAATATTCATTTTAAGTGCTATATAAAGTGATTCGATGTTAACATGGAATGACATCTTAATGGTACTGATGTGGATAGCTGTTACTAAGGCAACAAGATGAAGGCCTAACCAGCCAGAACAGCAACTGGCAACAGATGAAGAAAAAGTTGCTTGGTGTATGAACAAGGTTTAATGGAGTGCTTGGTCAGATAGCTGGAGTGTTCACCATCCCCTGACATTACAGAAGCCCAGGTGAGAAGTACAAGAAGCAATTATCATAATTATTCCTCTTTAAGAGCCCAATTATGAAGGCGGATCAACCATTGAACACATTTAGTTTTATGCTAGAGTGATTTAATGGTTTATTAATCATACTGAGGGAAGAGGCTGAGATGTGTGAACTATGTAGTATTCATTTCCCATGACCTCCCACCTAATGGTTTTCTGGACTGGAAATATACTGGCAGGGTGGTTTGTTCCAGTTTTCTGACCTTGCCTGGATAATGCACTAAATACCTGCTGGTCGTCGTGCCCGCCTGCACACCCCGGGGCTGCCCGCCAGTGTCTGTTACTGTCACATTAATGTGAGGCTGGTTTTTGGATGCTGACTGGGCACACAGAATCACAGATGTGTCTGATCAATGCAGATCAACAGAATGGAGTAATGGAGTACTAATTAGGGATCTATGTAAACAGAAATGTAGATTCATCTTTTCTTTACGTTCACATATGGTGGAGATCAATAATGCACACAATAATGATATCAGTTTTTTAAATACTTTCTGCTATCCATGATTAATATGCAGAGACAGCTTTAAGGAAGCTATTTGCGGGTGGATCTTCCTAAAAGTATAAACACTAGGTTACCGGTTCTTTCAAAATAATGCTTTTTGTCTAAGAATGTTTTAACAATACTGGCTCAACCAATGGCATGAGGTTTGGGGCGGGACTACCTCTTTGTCTGACCAATGGTAGAGTGAAAAATATATAAATTTTAGCTTTAATTTTTGCATTTTCACTTGGTGCTGCTAGTGGCACAGAAATTATCGACTTCAAATTTAAGCTTCAGGTTGTCTGGGAAACCTTACAGAAAGTCAAATGAGACTCACTTAAGGAACACACTTAGAGGTAACTCAACAGCATGAGAAACTAAATTGCTTTACCAATCTTATGCATCTTTACCTAGAGTTTACATCTTTAATACCCATGATAATGCCTCCCGCAATTTATTAGTCCTTGCAATTAACTTTAATGCTGTTGTCAAAACGCCCTCAAACTCTCTGTGTTTATTCCTGAGGGTGCTTCTGTATGTTGGTTAGTAAAACAGAGGCTTGTCCTCTGATGGTTATTAGGACGTTTTACTGGTGTGAATTATGCATTCAGATAATGCAATTATCTCCTGTGACTACAACAAAGAGTGTTTTTGGGGACTGAATAAAGAAATGGCCATTGGTATTCCTGCATGCAAACATTCTGAAAACCAAAGAGTTGAACAAAATAGCAGATGCAGAATTTTTATACAACTAAATAGAAACAAATTGTCCTGACAAATCTCAACAGATCACCTTTAATTTTGCTGCAAAAACAACATATCTGAGGTTTTTATTTAATTTATATTAGCTTCATTAAAGTTAGTATTTACCTCTGTTAGGAAAAATACTCAAGGTTTGGTAAATAGTCCTAATAGTCCTAAATAGCAATACAGTATATATATATGAAATACTATAAAGTAGTATATTTGAAGTACAGTAGTAAGCTTATGTGGATGGTTATTTTCTTTTCAGGCTGCCAAGTTTTGACACTTGTCATTGTCAGGAGAGTGGACAGTCCATTCCTGTTGTCCTAAAAGCATCAGTACACATTAGTGATTACACTACATATGCGATGTGTCTCTAACCACCTCTGAATGTGGTTTTAGTGATCACATTACAAAACACTTTGGACATCATTTAGCGCTGTCAAACTGACCACATTACCCAGAACAGATGCTAACACTAGGTGTAAATGGTGCCTTGCTCAAAAAGACATGTTTTGGTGGCATATTGGTAAGTTCTTGTACTGCAATAGAGCCCAAAATGTTTTCCAAAAACTCTAATTACACAGATGCACGACATGTAAGTCTGTTTCCCATCACAATGCATGTGTTAAACATCAGCACTTCCTCTTCTTTGTCATGGTGCCATTGAGTCGTGGTAAACTGACAGCTTTTTACTCCAGAGTGGCCCAATCCTGACAGTGGAAAGTCTAATGTGCACAAAGCAGATTTCTCTTCATGTAGGGCTCTAATGGCCACCTGCTGTGAGGAGTGAGAGAATCTGCTTGTGTTGTGCCTCTGAAAGAGACAGCATCAATATATCCCACAGCGCAGACATCAAAATAAACCCCCTCCGATACAACACACATCCTAAAACGACTTTGACGGAGCTAGAAATGCAACACACCTGGTAAGAACTAAATATAATTTCTACAGGTTTACTACTTTTTTCCTTCACGAGTCAGGAGGATTGTTCACAACATTCTTTGGTATTCTGAGGGGAAAAAAACATGTACTGTGTAAATAATTTGTAACACATGAGAGCAAACATAAGGGCAACCAAATATACTTCAATAACCCATACACAGAGAACCATACACAGAGAACCACACACCAAACAGACACCAAACTACAAGCCAGTGAAACACAAGGGCTGTAAATACACAGACTAATCAGGGGTAACAAGACACAGGTGGAAACGATCAAGAGGAACAGGGACAGAACTACAAACTAGACAAAAACAAAACTACAAAACAAGATGGAGGACAGAGAGGAAGACGTATGACAATAATGACAATTTGATTTTAGGTGGACTATTTCTTTAAATGCACCAGCGCATCATCTTTGTGAAAGGAGCTCAGACCTCTCTGGTCTCTGTCTGGTCTCTGCTTTGTACTCATTCCTCATCTTTTGTTTTTTATTGTCCTCTACGCTTGAGAGATTGAATAGCTAACCCTGACTTGTCTGTGAACTCAAGCAGACCAAGAAAAACTTACACGTTCTAAAAAGTTGAGCCCTTTGGCCTTTGTTTAAAAAAGTAATTTTAATTCTTTTAAAATGTAAGACTACTAAATAAATTAATAAAAAAGGTACTCTCTCCATATTAGCGTCTGTACTCATCAGAACACATTTTCTTATTCCTCACACCACCTGCTCCTGTTTCATTCAGCTTGTCGGACCGAAAAGAGGAAGAAATCACATCAAAAATATATGGCATCAATAAAAATGCCCCGTGGTCCAGAAAGCATTAACTTATCTCCAGCCTTTCTTTTCTCCACTTACTGCTGCAGATGCATAAGGTTACAAAGTGTTCCTTGAACTCCATGACAGATGGAAACTCCAGCGTGTCTGCACAGAAAAGCTTAAAAGCTTCTGTTTCTCTGTCTCCCTACACTTAAAATTTAATTGTGATTTATTGGCTAATAAAAAAGAAAACAATCAACAAAATTTAAGATGAACTGACTTAAGATTTAAGATGAATCTTTTACATTTCCAATATGTACCACAATAATACAGTTACCATGATTTTTTCAGCCATGATAATCATGTGGTAAAAATCTGATACCGTGACATCTCTAGAGTGTACCGTCCCTTTAAATAAAACCTCTTAAAGCCAGCTGTACTGTATTAACTGTATGCATTGTGTGTGATGTAGTCCACCATTCAATCACTTATCTACCTCAAAAACCTGTGAAAGTATCAATGTTAAGACTCCCCTCTGAATGTAAACCTATTGTATGTTCAGGTGTAACATTTGGGCAGGTGACATTTGAGTCAGGACCGATGCATGTGTGAGGTGCTCATAATTATTATGCTGCTATGAACGCGTTGATGGACAGCTTGTAGGTGTGAAAGTTCATGTTCCAGTAACAAAGCTCATTGATCATCATGACGTGTCAGAACGCCTCAGAATATTAATTTACAGCCTCCATCCCTGAATTCTGAAACTGATGGATTTCTGTGTACCACACGCTTTTCTGTACAGAAGGTATGAGAAAGAGTCACAAGACATACTTTCTTATTATCTTTATTGTTGTATTATTTCTGTATGCGCTGAAGCAGATATTTTTATCACAATGGGTTGAAGATCTTATAGTAGTAGGTAAGAAGACTGCGGGAAAAATGTCTTTAGTATTATAATAACATTAACGTTTCAGTATTGCAGTGTAAATATACAATAGTGTGAAGTATAAACAGGTGGCGGTTGGAAATAGCTGCTCCTATTTCTGCGTGTGATATGAATGCAAGCAAAACAGTTTGGAACTCACTAATTTTATGAAAATGTGAAAGCATATTTTTAAAATTGAAAATTTTACACAACCCGTTGCAAAAAAACAAACAACAACAAAAAATGTGCTGTGCCAGAACTTCAACTGACTAATAAAGAAAATAAATACAGGTTTGGGAATAAAATGAGGGAGTAAATTATGATAATCTTACGAACTATCCCTTTAAGGACAATAATTATGCAATTTAACCGTACTGTGCATAATGTAATCCTCTCATCAGTAATGAATGTAACAACATACAGAAACTTAATAAATGACATGGCAAATCCTCATAAAACATGCTGAGTTCAGAAACACAGAAGCTGGCATGTTTTTATTAATAGACTCAAGTTCAAGTTCAGATTCAAATGTGAAGATTAAAACATTGCACCCTCATTATAAAATAAACTGTTATATTACTGCTGCTGATACTGTTATGGTTAGTTTTGTCTCTGAAACAAAACACACGTGTTGTTTTATGATATACTTCAGGGAGGAATGTTTTGGTCTACTGTAAAGATGTTTAAAAACAGAATAATCAATAGGAATTATATATACTGTACAGCAGATGCCAACTGGTGGGCTGAAATGTTTGACTACATTTAATTACATCTTTTTACTGAACATCTTGTTTGACTAGAAAAAAAATTCTAATGAATTTTAATTCAGTTTAATTCACTTTCATGTTTAGAACAATTTTCAATCATTTGATAGAAAAACAACACAAAAGGCTCTAAAATCTCGAGTAAATCAGAGTCTTTCTTCCTTTCTTGTTGGCATTCTCATTTCTCACAGAATAACATTTCTAACTTCTAGACTAAAGGACTTCCAAGACCATTAAACAGAATCATGAAACATATATCATAGATCCAAATAGAGGGGTCTGTATGAAGGACACAGGATCTTGGAAACCCAGTAGCTAATGCAGCATCCATAATTAATGTGTGAATTGATAAAGGATGCATAGTCAGTGATCAGGCACAAATAGCTGTCGCTGTGGCGTGCCTCTGAGTGCGCTCACTGAACCTGCTAAAACAACTGCGGATTAAACCCTGACCTCAGATCTGAGCAATGGCTTAAAAGTAGAAATTTTAATAGTCTTAATGAGAGCCCCCTTCAGGTATATTCATAATATTAGCATGCCTGTGATTGCACTTCACCTGCAAAATCGTGACTTGCATGCGCATAATTTCGCATGCAATGCCAAAAAGAGATGCTTTTATTAGAAAACAAACATCTATGCTTGTCTCAAGACAGTCTCAAGGAAAACATCAATGCGGCGACATAAATGTGGATTTGTTGATATCCTGGACTTTGAAAGTGTATGAAAGACACAAAACATGGATCGATCAATATCTACCAGACTGTCTGTCAAAAATAACATAATAAATATATTTACCACTGCCTGTTCATGCACACAATTTTGCGTTTATCTTGACTGAAAACTTGTATCTGAGCAACAGATACTACAGTGTGTAGCATGTCAGTTTTGTCTCTTGTAATCTGACAGTGTGTGATAATATTTGTTTCTGTTCTCTAACTGCATGATTGTCACTGGAATTTCAGTTCTTTTATTCTCCTGCAGCATCATTAAATCACAAGTGACAGACTTGAGCATGAATAACTCTTAAGATCTCTGTAGTCTGTCATCTAATATGTACTAAGGAAGAAGACGAGGTGTGACTTCTGATTCTCACTTAATCCTCTGATCTGAATCAGTTTCCTTTTCTGGCTATTCTCCACAGTTTCTGCCTCTTAGTCAATTTTATTATGGTTAGGGATTAAAACTGCATGAGGAAAGGTCTGTGCTATTTACCCCTAATTATATGCTAAAATACCTCCTTTTTGTGTTATGATGGAAGAGGAATTATGATCTGTCTGTCTGTCTGTCCATCTGCGAATGTTAGTTTCTTTTGCATTAGATAAAGAAATGTCAGTCATTGTTTTTTTTGCACTGTGCACCATTAGTATGCATGCTGGTGTGGGAGAGGGAGGCTTTTGGTTTAAAAATCTTAGCAGCTCCTTGTTATTTTTGTCTTGTTGCCATGCATCTCACATAAAGTGTCAATTATAGCAAGCAGAGCTAATTATTCCCATTAGCACTGTGTGAACTAAGTCAAGGACACCTTCATTTAAAGATGCACACAGCCATCAGTGGGGTCAAAGGTCACCACACTGCTGCCATACTTCACTATCG
>JAZGTK010022781.1:0-10163 GCA_036877625.1 Ambastaia sidthimunki | reverse complement strand
AGAACAACCACTTTCATATAACAACAGAGACCGGACAAAGAACGCTAAACAGAAACCAACTTAAATAGGAATACTAAATGAACACAGACATGTGAAGGTGATTAAACTTAACAGGAACAGGAAAACCAAATATGGGCAGAAACAAGGGAGAAACCAAACAGACAGATCATGGGGGGTGAAAACAAAGCTAAACCAAAACACAGTCTGACAGGGGTGTGACAAATGCAACATGGTAACAATAATGTTAAATTTGTTAACACTAGTTTACAACCTTAACTAACAATCTTAACTAACAACCCAGGCTTATTACAAAAATGTACCAGTGGCACCATTTTTGCAGGGTTCAAAATATTTTGCATCATGCACCTTTTAAAGTCAAAAGGTTCACTAAGTGCCGCTAAAAATATGTTTTCCAAACACATAAATATGGCAATGTTTTATTATGTTGGCTTTGTATGTGTCACCTCAGTTCTGACTTGTCTGGTGACTCCATCATGTTTTAAAATAATGTACCACCTACAGTAAATCTAAACTTACTTGATAGTGTTAACAAGAGCAAATGTGACAAAAAAACAATTGTAATCATGTCTTTTTAGCTTTATTTGTTTATAGCTCCTGTCGTTGGTAATTGGCTATAATAAAAGTGTTTTGAGGTCATAAAATTGTGCAAAGAGTTGCATGAAAACAAGTCTTTAATCTATAATCTGCCCTTTAATCATAACTGTGCTGATTTCTTACAGTACCTGTAATAAAAAACAACCTTTGGAGAAATTATGCTCACAGCTCAGTTAGCATTATTAACATCAATATTGACCATCAGGCATCAACAGACCTCAACGGTCAATTATGCTGATATTACAAAAGCACATTATTCAGAGAGTTCATTTTGCATTTAACACTAAGTTTCCTTTAATTACATTTTTCCATCTGTGGTTTTTAAATGTATATTTAAAGCTGTTAAAGCTAATCATAGCATGTTAAAACTTACAGAAAAGAAATGATTCCTAACTGAAGCAATTCGCAAAACATCACATTTTAATTTTTTTCACTTATCCCTGCGCTGTAAGATTAAAGTGAGCTGTGGAGCACAAGATGGCACAGCTGACCTTCAGGTCACTGCACCGGATATTACAAGAGCTGTTTTTCTCTGAACCTTTATTTAAGCAGAAGACAAGAGTAAAAGCTAACAAAACTGATCTGATCTGTACACGTACACACCTGTGATCTGAATTATATCTGAATTCATCTACAGTTAGAATAATGAACTATATATGTCTACAGTTAAAATAATGAACTATATATGGCTTGGCAGTCTTGCTCGTTATATTTATATGCATGTTTTAAAACTAAATATACTAGGGAAAACCTGCATTTAGTGGCATATTTTACCAGATAAAACTATTTGAGATTTATCACAGTCAGAAACTGTCAAACTGTGTCTTAAGAGACTAAAAGTCGTTGTGTAGCAAATGCTAGCACAGACTGTCTAGCCGAGCATGTACAGAGAGTCCTTCAAGAGTAATTCTAGGTACTCTGAACAGAACAGCACACAATAGCTGACACTCCATACAGGTGAGTACCAGCTCAATTCCAGCACTGTTACATTCTCCAGGACATGACTGTATCATATCACTCAAAACAGCTTAAGGCAGTGTTTGAAAAAGTAAACACTGTTTAAACCAGGATACACATCCTATAAAAGTCAGCTCACTACTGCTACAAATTGTAAAGATTCTATCTTTTGACACCCTGTAAGTTCACCCACACGCCATTAGGAAGGTTTGCATCCCAGCATCAAACAGCTTCCTCAGCCTAATCTTGTTTGAAGTCTTGAGAGACAGCTGAAGTTTTTCATGGCACTTCACCACATCAAAGCTCAGAGAGGTTTCACAGCTTCAGAGGTAGAAAAAGAAACATATTGCAGTAACGTTCTGCTCTGTTGCCACAGCTGATGAGCCGTGAACAGGATTCGGGGGCAAGCAGTGACACCGCTGAACAAATGAGCTTGGCTGACAGTCACTGGTCCAGTAGAGATGATATGACAGGTCTGGTGCTTCTGCTGGACTCACATAGACAAAGAGCAACTTCAGCCAAGAGAATGTCCAAATGTCTCACTGTTTGAGACAAACACACTAATAATTGTTCAAAGACAACAGTTTGTGTGCAGCAGAAATAATTCATTAAAAATCAAGTTTCGATTGTAAATTCTGAATTAAATTAGCCCCATTTAATGATTGAGAGATGTGGATGAACTCAAACTCCTGTGAGCAGTGGTGTAGGAGTCTTGTAAACTCTTGTCAACAGTGTTAATTATAAAATGCTTTTAACATGCTTAATAACAATGCTAAATGTAACCTAGATAAAAAAATGTTATGGTTCAAAACCTGTCCCAAACCTGCATGTGTACAGTAGTTGAACGGTTGAGTAAAACTGATTAACAGATACTTTTATTTTGCTGCATGTTCATTAACTGCAGTGTTACAGTAAAAGTGTTCAGTTATTTACCTGCACACTGTGTCTACAGCACTGCTGTTAAAGTAAACGCAATCTTTTCAGCTCGTCATTATTTGTATGTGATTTTTTTTTGTTTTTATAGAGGATAAATATAGCACAGAAAGATCAACAACATAAATGTCTCTGAGCAAGAGTGATGTCTACAGCTCTGATGTGAAGACATGCTGCTTATTTTAAACTATGGAAATGATCAAATGCTTTTGGTTCATTATACGTCCGGAAGTCCGGATGGAATAAAGCCGAGGTCTGGATCCTGACCAAGGTCCACCATTTGTGGATTTAATATTTTTAGTGACTGTCTCCTCCGCTATAAATTACCCAGTTGTGAATGATGTCACTGTGGTGTCCCTGTGACATCACTAAGAAGTTGAAGAAGCCGTGGTGGGGAGATTTTGGTGTGGTGACCTGCCACAGGACTTATTTCTATACTTCTAGACTGCACAGTGTCACAGAGTGCACAGAATGCATCAGAGCAATCAGCAGAATTTACCAGAAAGCCACAAGGCTCCAATTCATTTATATAGTTAAAGATGTGTTGATGACAAAAAGATGTGTGTCAAGATTAGTCCATTAGCACTGATCACTCTCTTGTGCTTTAGCGATTTATACTATGGGCTCCGCCAGCCCATTTTCTCCAAATTCAGGCCATCAATAATGAAATAACTACAACTAAATCAATGTATCCAAGATGCTAACCAGCAAAGTTAAAATAAAGAAACAAACTGCCTGCTCTAGGCATTTAGTCCCCTGCCTCAGCCCCCTTCAATGGCAATATGATTAGAGGGTCTGGAGTAGAGGTTGCCTTCATTATGTGTGTGTGAGGTGCTTGAGTGGAGAAGAGAGATGCCTGGTGGATTTTGTGCCTGTCAGAGTTTGTACATTAGCCAAGATAAGAACCTGTCAGGCTCACATTAAGCCTGCAGAATCTCTATTTGACAAGGATGGGAGTCTGTTCAAATTTCCACTTAACACTTCCAGTTGCTTAACAATTTCATTAATGAGTCTTTCTGCTTTAAAATCAGGTTCTTCTTGCAGTGACATCACACTTATCATTTATGTTATAAATAATTTTGCCTCTATCAAGTTGTGGCTGTGGTCATACCACGTACTGCTGGTCAGGGAATTTAAGATTCTTTAAGGGTCTTAAAGAACTGTACTGACTATGTGTACATGACTATGTGTACATGCATCGTATCAACTTGTGTTTATCATCACCATACTCTTCTGAAATACAGCAATCATCCAAATGTTACTGCAACACAATCTTCTGGAAAAGTTATGTTCTGCGGGAAGCAAACCTGCAGTCTGCGGCACTGGCTGATGCCAGTGGGGCGGGAAGAAATCGCTAAAAGCAGTAAGAGCAGAAGCACAGGTGCGGAATCTGTTCTACTGTCCAATGCTTGTTGCCTGGACAACAAAAGGACTGCATTTGATTTCAACAAGCTTCACAGATTTAGTTCAGAGACTGCTGTGTCGCTCAGCGACAGAGTTCTGGGTGCTGCCATTGTGTTATGTGGTGACAGAGATGCAGCTCTGTGCTGTAAGATATGCAGGGAAAACTTGTGTGTTTATATCAACACTGAATGGTGTATGAACTACGTTCTACTGTATAGTTTTGGCTCATTGCTCATGGAATTTATGATGGTCAGATGCAGATATTTATTTGCCACAGGAATCCACCTCTGTGTTTATTATCGGAGTGTACATTCCTCTTAACATCAACACAAAGACAAACGTGGTGCATGTGGCAGGACATCCCATCCAGACCATCACTACATGACAAACCACCTGCCCGTGACGGTAGCGCCTCCCTCTCAGACTTCTACGCACGTTTTGAAGCACAGAATGACATGCCGGAAAGAAAGACCACCCCTTCTCCCAATAAAAAAGGTATGACAGTTCACCACAGCAGATGTAGGGAGGACTCTGTGGAGAGTTAAACTTAGGAAGGCTGCTCAACCAGACAACATTCCTGTAAAGTGCTCAGAGACTAGCTGACAGAAGTTCTTACTGGCATTATTAACACCTCTAAGAGCAGCGCAATTGTCTCAGTGTGCCTCAAGACAACAACCTTTGTACCTGTGCCAGAGAAGTCCTTAATGTCCTTAAAGATGACCATCCTATCGCATTCATGCCAATTATTATGAACTGCTTTTAGAGGCTTGTCAAGAAGTACATCAAAACCCTGCTGCTCTCTTCACTGGCCCCTTTACAATTTTCACGCCGCCCCAAAAGCTCAACAGATGACACATTGCCACCACCCTCCATTTGGCCCTCACCCATCTAAATGTAAAAGACACATATGTAAAAATGCTGTTCATAGAGTTTAGTTCAGCGTTTAACACAATTATTCCTCAGCATTTACTGGAAAACTGACACTGCTGGCTCTGAACACCTCCCACATCCAGCTCTGCAAATGGATTCCTGAAGGAGAATCTGGATTCCTTCTCTATCGACGGATCCCCTGTGGAGAGTGTTAAGAGCATTAGATTTCTTAGTGTTCATCTGACATCAAACCTCTACTCGTTCCTTAACAACAGCTCCATAGCAAAAAAGCCTTGCAGCGTCTCCACTTTCAGCAAAAGCTGAAAAAAATCTCATCTCCCACCCCCATCCTTACCACATTTTACAAAGGGAGCTGCACCATCTCGGATCACAAGACTCTACAGCAGATAATAAGGACAGCTGAGAAGATCATTGTGGTATCTCTTTCCACCATCACAGACATCAACATCACACGCTGCATCCGCAAAGCTACCATCATTGTGAATGATACCAAACCCCCCTCACATGAACTCTGCCATCTGGCAGAAGGTCCAGAAATATTCGGCCCTCACAGTTTTTTGACTTATATAAAAAGAGCAATACATTTTAATTTCTACAAAATAAGGCGTCTTCTCTTTGAGTGTACTGGGATGAATGCCTGCTACATTTCTAACCCAATTTGTTGTTTTGGATGTAGCTGTTGTAGGAAATGTTGTAACTATAAAATCACAAACACACAATTAATCCAGATGATTAACTAATAACCCTAAGCAAAATAAAATAATAAAAACAATAACATTCCTGAGCAAATCCTTTCAAGAGGGGAGGGGTTAGAAAAGGGCCAATTACATTTTGTTAATTGCAATTAACCTTTAAATGCTCAGTCAAAAATAACGCCACAAGATGCCAGAGAGTGATGCGTATTTAAAATAAGTTGTTTCATAAGCGAATCGCCTCTCAGGTCTTGCGATAACAGTAAATGAAGCACAGAATATCAGGAAATAAAAGAAAGTTAATTGTCAGTATGTGTGTTGCGGTACAGAAGGCTGTCCCTCATTAAAACGAAATGCTTTCTTTGTGCTGATTCAACCATTTTATTTCCACACTGTGGTAACAACTGCTCTAGTTTGTGCTGAAGGATTCAGTGATGGTATATATTGGCTTTACCCAAAGGTCCAGTATCAGTGTGCTGTGACTCGCAACAGTGCAGCTTTTACAGTGAGCAGTCAGTGTGTAAAACTTTAGGACACGCTAGAGTGCAGAAGGCTTGTAAACATTAAGCACAGCAGTCTAGATGTCAAGTGTAGAAACACACGCTGCTCTGCATATCAGTCTTTATATAGCTGTGGTGGCATATAAAGCAAGTGTATATCTGAGCATAAAGATATCAAGGATTCAAGAATTCATATTTCAGAAGGACTTTTTTGTATATTTTATAGCAAATAATATTGTGATATGTTGTGGTTGCAGCCCTGTATGCTGTTCCAGCCTTCCAGCCATGATAACATTAATGAAATAGTAATAGCTATGACAAAAACACCTGCTGACCTTGTTACTGTGTATATAACTGTGTGGCATTTGTGTTGGGTAATGAAGGTGTGTCATATTTTGAATAAAGTCTCTGCAGAAAGTGTTGCAGACTCTCGAGTACTTTACTGCATAATTATAAGAAGTAGTTTTATTAATTGTTATCAAATTAAATGTGTGTAATTTAAATTAATCAAGTACTTGATTATGATGAAAGCTTTAATACTTTTTTTGTCTTTTCTAGTGTTTTCAGACAGTTCCTACTTGTTTACATGTATGTTATTGCCAGTTAAAGAATGTTCTGGGTTAAAAACAAATCTACAGCTTCTGTGGCAATCCTTAAAACTATTACAGATTGTCAAATTTTCTGATAAATTATTTAGTTCCATCCTTCAAATTTCTGTTTGTAAATTTTTGCTTAAATTTGCTTTTTTATATTTTTGGTAATTATGGGAAATTACACATTTCACCTCCGACTGACATTCCACAATAATTCTTTATAATTAATTTAGCTTTATGTCGGGGTTTATTTACCCATGAAATGAGTGTCATTTTATTATAATTAACATGAACTACATCATAGATGTACTCTTAAGCAAATTATACATATTATGTACATATAATTACACATGATTTCATAATATAGCCTAAACAAAGAACAGAAGAGGCTCATCAGCAGTCATTTCAGCTTTACAGTTTCATGGTAATTGCTCTCCCAGATAGAAAAAGAGGTTGAGTGATGCTCCACATAACTTCCTGCCTGTTTTTTGCTAAAGGCTATGTGAGACAGGACTCATTGCTCTCACTCAGTGCATTTTCTCCCCCTGCCAAGGGGAAAAGTTGGCAACATTACTTCATTATCCCCCTCATTCCTTGAAGATTCCCAGGCAGGTGCCTGTCCGAAAGCGTCTTTTGGGTTTGTCTGGAATTTCGATTTTTGAGTTGAGGTCTTTGGCAGGCTTCAGGGCCAGTGGGTGACAGGATCATGGTGTCAGGTTCAGCCAGGCTTAAATGAAGTGAATAACTTTATTCAGACAACCTCCACTGCTGTCTCTCCAAAGTACGACATCACTGATGTCCAGACAAGTAATTTCACTCACTAATGCTAATGTGTTAGGAGACAAACCTTCTTCATTGCTCTCTGAATGCTGCCTGTATTGATCAAACTGCATTGGTGTTTGTTTTTCCCACTACAGTGCAAGAAAAAATACTGGCTGGTTTAGTGTGCAATTGTTATTACATTTAGTATGTAATACTAAACCCACGGATTTCTGGGAAACCCTAAGATAGTTTACAACAGTAATGTCAAAAGCACTGTAACTGATGCCAATCTTCTGACCTTAAAACATTATATTAGCCAAAACAGTAGAAAAGAACTTGATTTTTGACATTCTTGCACATCAGTTTTCATTTCCAGTCATGCTGAAGAGGTTTGTGTTCAGCATCCAACCAGCCAACAAACTGTGTGTGTGATGTGGATTGTTCTTCATGTGTATCCCCAAACTCTACTGAACCTGATTGTTATTTGAGTCTCATGTAAAGCTCAGTATTGGTGCACATGTAGAGCAAACAGCTATGACTCAATAGGACCGCAGCTAAGCAGTGTGCATTTACTGCAAAATTTTAACAAGTTATGCTATGTAATACTACTTTAAATGCACAGACAGCATAACTTTTGTTATTACAAACAGCACGTCAGAACTAATTTTCTCTATATAAACATAAACAGGTTTCCAATCTCAAAAGCCCAGATGTTTTCATTTCTCTTGCCATCCGCCACGGTAATGACATTTCTCTGCCTCTCAGGCAAATCCACCATGCGGAAATGAACAATTTAAGTGTGCGGTTATGGTTCGCCTGTTAAGGCCCCGGTTTCAGAGTCCTTCAGCCTTTATACGTTAAAGGTGGAATAGGGAAATAAAGGCACTAACTTACAGCGAGCGTCATCCTGCCATCAACAGAAGACCATTTGCATCCCTGTAATAAAAGAGAGCTTGGGGAAGCACTTGGCTGTAATTGAAGAGACAGACACAGGGATTGTGTAAACAAATACAGAAATGTCTCGTTCTCATTGGAGTTAATGTGTGCTTTCAAGATGTCTGCCATCATGTTAGCTGACTCCAGATGAAGAAGGTTTGCAGTAGAAAGAAATATAAAAATGAGCAAACTATGGGTTGATTTTCTTTATCAGATTTGTTGTTTTAAATTTAAAGCTTTTTCAGAACTGCTAGTGTCCATTTGTCCAGTGTCCAAGTGTCCATTTGAATACAATACTAATGAAGTTAAAAGAGGCAGTAAAAAGATACAGGATGTTACAGGAATGAAAACATTTTAGGTACAATCTTTACAACAGAAAGTAATATCATGAAAAGGTAATATAGTTATAAATAAAGTTATTTGTTTAAGTGTATATTTATTTTATACTGTTTCCTCTATTTGTTGTACACAATATTTTAAATTTGTACCCTTAAAGTCTCTAAATCCCCTTAAAATTTAAAAGAAATTACTGTAATATTTTATACTGTGATTGGAGATGTCAGATTAAAATGTTAAGAAGCAGAGAAAGTTAATTCATTTTACATGGCAGACGATTTTAGCGACTTACAGTGAATTCAAAAATTCACTGCTATAAAGACTCTTAGAACACAACGAACTTTGCGAAGTCTTGTTTTGCCGTGGCTAACAATTCTGAGCGGTTTCCTGCATTGTTATCTTTGCGTGTTACCCGGACTGCCTACTTGTTTGTGGATTACTTGCTGCCTGCCCTTTTTGACTCTTGCTTGTCTTTGGATTATCCCCTTTGTCTGCCGCCTGCCCTGAACTCTAGCCTCGACTGATTTTGTTTTTGGATCTCCCTGGTTATCCCTGTTTGCTGGTTTTGAGCCCTTTGCCTGTTATTTTACGATTTTGCTAATAAACATTGTGGGCACATGGATCCTTCGTGTCGTGAGTCTCCGTCACACATAATAACACTGAATCATTTACAATAAGATCAGACTTTATGTTGTACTTTAATCGACCAAATGGGTCTAATTGAGTTTTTTTAATCTCTTAATATTTTGAGCAGTTTGTATACACGAAATGTTTCAGCCCTTGCTGTGCTTCTTTTTCCATTATGGCATTCAAATATGATTTATGACAATCCATATGAATAAGTAATTCTCCAATGAGACCCTTGCTAAAAATGTTTTGAAATGTTTTGTTGTTAACAATTGTGACGCTGTGAAGTTTTAGGAGTGTTTTTAAAACTATTTCAGAATAATGTTTTTGATAGATATAACATATATAGTGTTAGAAAAACATTCTATTAATGCTACTGCATTTTGATAACTTTTGTCAATGTTCTGTGAATGTTCCCTGTTAGCTGGGTAGGCTGCAGCAGTGAGGTCATTACTTCCTCCAGCTTTCCTCAAGCTTTGACTCCATAAGCTTTGGCCATCATAAAATATGGAAATGCACCCACCTGTTATTTTGTAGAGAAGGGGCAGACTGAAGCCACTTAAGTAAGGTTAGAGGGTGGGAACTACAGGCTCAACTGCAGGTTTTTAAGAAACAGTGCAGATTTTCTTATAGTGGGTTTGGAGATTGTTAGGGGTTTGGAATAGTGACTTAAATTAGTTTCACTTATTAGGTAATAGTGTTATTGTAACCAGCTAAAATAGTTCTTTTAATGCCAAATAACGTATTGTGATGACTTGTACTGTATGTTTGCAAGTAGAAATTGTAGTGTAGGTTCCCACTAGCAAACATCTTCAGACATTAAGTGTTCTTCTGTTTTCTCATGAGCTATTTTTAGTATACGTACAGGCTGGTCAGGCTGAAACAATACAGCTGCCTCCCAAAGTATTAGCCTAAAA
>JAZGTK010022780.1:0-10163 GCA_036877625.1 Ambastaia sidthimunki | reverse complement strand
GACTGCCAGGTCATTCTGCAACTGGAGCAATGTGACTGGTTCATCTCCAGCAGGCTGGTTGTGGACGATCTTTAACTGTTTATGAGACCTCATGTTTTGCTCTGCTCGTCTTCCCTCTGCTCACTTTCTTCTGTCACAGGACACCAGCTCATATATCATCAAACAGGTTTACACAGTGTGTGTGTGTGTGAGTGTGTGTGTGATTGTGTGAGTGTGTGTGTGAGTGTGTGAAATATACAGTTTGTACAGTATAGTTTTTTCATTTTTTGTTCATTTTTAACCAAAATTAATTTATAAATTGCAGCTTTAAAGTAGCAATATTATTTACAAAATGCACATCTGGCATATTTTGTTCCAGTTACACACCAGTTTATGATAAGCTAAACAATTATTCACACACTTCCGATGACAAATCGCTTTTTGCTGACAGTATCTACATAAGAACTTCAGGCTCCTATTGAAACTCAATGGGGTTTATTTGCAGATACTCCAGGTGACGCTGTTCGTTCGGGCGCTTCGTGGAAACCCTTCACTTGATCTTTCCAGTTCTGTGCAGTCAATGCTGACCAAACATCTCACCGTATATGCCTGTGATGATCTTTTAAAATGGAGACAAAAATCCTACAGGAATAAATCGGTTTAGTGGACAGAATTAGATGGGAAGGGTTTGGATTAAGGAACTGTTTGAGATAAAAAACGAGTTGGTGTCTGTTTCTGGATGAAGCAAAGATTTTCATCCAAGTCTGTTTTTTAATCCTCGTCTGTCGCCGCATCGTGAAACGCTGGATGTAGCCGAGAAGAGGATGTGCAACGCGTTTAAACATCATCTTCACATCCGCTGAAGTGCATTTGTTTTAACTTATCTTTTCCTCTGACTCTTGGACAGCATCATGACCGGTTCGTGGGATCGCATCGTTTTGGATTGGTGGGAATTACGCGGCGAGGTGCCGGAGAGCATGTAACACAAATGGAGTTGTGGATTCATTTCAAAATATGGGAAAGATGACTGTCTTGTATTTGTGTTTATTATTTTGCGCGTATTATCTACTGCAAGTAGCTGACGGTGAGTAGATCTTGTATGTGTTGTCTTTTTTAATAAATAGCACAATGCGTAAAATAATCAAGTATTTCGGATTACGCGTTTTACGCAACGATCGGTTTTGTCGCCTGAATTTGGGAACATGAACGCTTCCTCCAGTCATATCACTTCACCCGGCATCACTGGGCAGTGTTAGCTGAAAAAAGACACAGGGACTGTGTTAATGTCATTTTATAACGGTGCACTGGAAAGCAGCGGGGCGTTTGGACAATCTGACGCTTAGGAATAAATGAGGCTGAACGCATTAGTGCCAGGAGCGCAATTCCACTGTCAGTTTATAGTGTTGATTTAACTCTTGCCATATGAATTATTCCTGAGTCATATCACATAACTACACGTGTCGTTTTACTGTAACTGAAGAGCCACGTGTGAGTTTGGTTAAGATATGATTTTGTGTGAATCAAGCAAGCTTTGGGATCTATGGGATCCTTTCCTGCCTTGAATATATTTATGATAAATTACTGTTTATTTAGCTCTGATGCATCGCTTGTAATTCGCATCTAGTTCTCCAGTTTCTCCCATGCTTGATTTACACGATACATTTTGCGCAAATAAACGACCCTTGGCCCAACGCAACGGCGCAGTAAATTGCGACTGTGCGTTCGTGACTCGTGGCGCATCGGTTTGGATCTTCTCGTAGATGATGGACGTTCAGGTTCAACCGCAGGGCGACATCTGGCTTTCAGAAGAACTGGATTTAAAGTTCAAACCTCGCGATTTAAATCCAAACCGAGTTGGCGATGTATCTCTCGCAGGCATCGCACTAATTCATAATATTGGACTTATATTGATATTGGCTTTGGTTGTTGCATTGCACTATATTTTAATACAGGCCACCTGTGCATTATACAAGCTGAGGGAGTGGCTGAGCGAGAGAGAGAGAGAGAGAGAGAGAGAGAGAGAGAGAGCATCATTATTGCTTATGGTGACAGTAATAAATGAAAATTGACATTAATTCCACATGGTTGGTCATTTCCAAATGTGAGATTTAATTAGCAGGTATTTAGTTAAGACACTAACAAATGTTTCTCTCTTAACAAATACTCAAATATATATTTAAACGTGGTTTAGCTAAATAATAATTAAAGTATAAATTGTTCAGGAAGACACTCAGCAGGCTGTAGGATCACACAGTCACTCAGGAGATTGGTGCTTCGTCCAAACAAACCTCCATGTCTGTTACTCTTAATAGTTAAAGACAGCATTTCTGCTTTAGAAAGTAACTACATCTATCATGAACGGCTTTTGTGCCCTCCTGACATAACGGCAACCTCAGATTTTCAGAAAAATTGCAGGAATGTAGCTCACCTGGAGATGGTGTTACATCTAATGACCTCTGACTCCAAAACCTCTCCAGGAGAGACCCACAACATCACCCTAAACGTCCCTCACAAGTCAGGCCGGTAAGACTCTCTATAGGCATTCAACCCTTGTGGAACCAGCTGTTCTTTTTTAACAGATCAGTGATGTTATTAATGTGCAAATTGCTTTTAACATTGATTTCTCAGGGAAAATCAATGATTTCTTAAAAAACATTAGGGGAATGTTCTTACAACCTTACACTGTTAGCAGGACACAGCCAGGATGACTGAACACCCCCAAATCTCTTTATTAATACAAGAGTGACAACAGCACAAACACAGAATAATGTGGTTTCTGTTGAAAATGTTGCCTTTTCTTCTCTTTACAGTAAAAGCAATTGACTGCAAATGATTGGCTAGTTTTAGAAGAATGAAATCCTTCTGCCTCGAGCTTTTGTGCATGTTGTGTTCACAGTGTGCCGGCCTTTATGATTACGTTTGCTTTTGTTGTGTTGACAGGGCAGTTAGTGTTCATCCACTTTGTCTGGATGAAAGAGTGTTTTGATTGGATCGCTCCCCGGTCCAAGATCTTGTAATGATCAAAACTTAGTTTTTTAGTTTAACCAAATACCAAAACAAAAATGCAAAGGGTCATTGTACTGAAGGTCATTGTACTGATGATCAGATAAACACATTTCGTTGTGTGTTAAATGATACGCTGGCAGTGAAATTCCTCCGATTTTAAATGTCTGAAGCTTTATTCATCTGTGTCTTACTACATTATTCAAAAGACACAACAAAACGATGCTGTTGGCACATGAAAAATTATGTTTTTTAATTTGGCATGAACATTTTTGAACAATTTTAAAAGTCCTGTAACATAATCTGGCAGTTTAGCAGTTTAATTAAGGTCAGGTCAGTTTTAGAAATCATTTGAGATGTAGGATCAAATTACACTAAATGAAGTTACGTTACTTGAAGCAGATAATGTTGTAACTTTCATTTCATTTCTGAAATTAGAAGAACTAAAAACAGATGCTTGTTTTTCTCTTTGTGGAAGAAAACAGTTCATGCATTTCATTTATAATAAACTGCAATATCTCATAAAAAGAATCATTTTGATTTCATGGTGACTTTAAGGCATTGGCTTTGTGTTGCTGTGCATTATATCACATTTTGGAAACACTGTAGGAAATTGTGGTTTGGTTTATAAAACAAGAAGCCATACTTGGTACACTTTTGCACTTTATTTACATTTCAAATGATCTATATGTTTATGGTGTCGGTCTATAATGATGCAGTAAATCAGCAGGAAAAAAAGAGGAGGTGGTGTTTACTATAGAACCTCTTGCTTTGCACAGTGCCGGGAATATGTGAGGTCATGTGACACTCTCACAGGTGTAAATAATGAATGGAATAGTAAAAAATGCAGTTTGCTTTAACAATCCCAGATGTAATTTATTCTTTAATCTATTCAAGGCAGTGAGTTATCAACACGACACAATAGTTATCAACACCATCCTGATGCAGAACAGGAAGTCTGGATTTGTGGTTTATTTGCTCTGTGTGGAACATGGATTAACTTCACATGAGACAGACGGATCATAGATCACTGACCTAGATACAGGACATATGAAACAAAGAGTTTGATTAACCCAGCGTCCTGCAGTTAACAAATATTAACCAGCCTGCCGTGTGAAAAGTGAGTTGCCATAGAAAGGAATCAGATAATTAAGTGGCTGCTGGTTTATTTATTCATTTGTTTCGTTTTTTGCAAATGTAAGTTATTCAACATCTGTCATCTGTCCTGAAGCACATTTATTCTCCTCTTTCTGCATCTCAGATTCATTCTGTTCAAAGAAATAACAAGTCATACGTGACAGTGGAACTGTTTCTGCAGCCACGGTCGTCTTTCTGAATCGACAAATGTCATTTCTGCCCCCTTCGTAAATTATGTGTTTTATGTAATAACATTTTGTGCTGACTCTTGACATTTAGACGTGAAATAAAATGGCTCTTTGTCATTCTGTGGCAAACTTTGTGTTCTAAATACACAAAAATAAATTATACCTTTATACTTTTTGCATTATTTGACAGTTCTAGCTGGAATGAAAAAGATGAACTATAAAAGCATTCTGAAATATGTGATATTTCATAACATTTTATCCTAACTGAACTCACTGACATTGTCGTCTCCTTGGCAACCAAGTAACTAACTTTTAAAAAATAATTTTGTTATATTATTATAATTCTTTATATTTTATAATATTTATAATAAAAGATGAGGCAGGGAAAAGTTTAAGTCAGATTTACTGTGACCTTCAAATAACAAAATTCTGTATCAGCAGATGAGAGCAACAACAGGCCAAAACATAAACCTTCCAACCTGTTTACAATCTAAACACCTTCACCTGCATATATTAAATGTACTTGTTTGAGACAGTTTCATGTATTAATGTATGGAAGCTGTATGTATACAGATCTAGTTGTACATGTTGTGCTAACATTAAATAAATCTGAGCAATATTTAAAAAAAAACATACAGCTGTGTCTCTATTTATAGCCTTTATATCAGCTTTCTTTAAAGTTATGACAGTTTTGAGTTATTTGTATCGTAGTCTTGGAGGTACAGTTGAAGATTTATTCTTTGTTATGTAATATCTAAACATACAGTCTTCTGACTGGCACCATATGAATGTAAGTCAGTGAGTGTTTCTCTCTCATATCTGGAAATGACTGAACAATCATTCTGTCTGTGAAAGTGAACGCTATGTGAGCAGCAATAAAGACTTACTCATCCCTCCTGCATTTATATCAAGCATGTTTGCGAATGACACCATTGAAATTGAGCATCGATTGTTCTTGTGTGTGCATTCAGCATTGCAATTGTCATTTATCACCTGCATCCATGTGGCTTTTTTCTCTTAGTTGTGTCTGTTTCTTGACTGGCTCTTTTAAAACTTTCTGTGCACATCGGGGCCTTTGCTTAAATGTACAGGACCCAGGGTCTCGTCTCCCTCGGACCTAATCAGTAGTTTTCCTTAAGAAAGACGGACACTTTGTGACACTCTTAAGAAAGGTGTGTCACAATGCCATAGAAGAACCATGTTTGGCTGTATGGTTCCATAAAGAACCTTCAACCTCTGAAGAACCTTTCGGTTTCACACAAGATTTTTTGTAGGGTAAAAAGGTTCTTTAGACTATAAAAAGTTAAGAAAGGAATAATACCTTTAAGAACCTTTGACTAAATGGTTCTTTGGGAAACCAAAGATAGTTCTTCTATGAAATCTCTAGACGATGTGTGTTAAAAGCTGTTGAAAGGAATCTACAGCTGTTCTGATACAGTTTAAAATCTCAAATTATTAGCACACGTGTGTGGGACTGAGATTTGAAACACAGCCACCACAGCTGTATGATATGAATTATTTAAAAGGTCAATTAAACGCTACAGCAGGCAGGATGGCTGTTTAATTTATAGACATATGCACATAATCTAACTGTGTAGATTGTTTCTGTGCTACACACACTCACGTCAGGATAATGTGAACAGGGACCTGGGAGACCATTCGAAAGAGGATTACAACTCTCAAACACAACGCTGCATACATGCAGCCTTAGAGATACAGTATGCATTTGTAGTACACCTGACTTTTTTTACTACACGTTTTTTTTGAGTGCACTCAACCTGTTTAGATGTTAGCTAGTTTCTTTTTGATTTAGCACAACAACGTTGCTTCATTTTGCTTCCTGTTTTCCACATTAGGGTGTTTTGGTTGTTCTGTCCATCTTTATGCTGAAAATCATTCCCAGCTAACAATTTCAGGTTGTGTTTCCATAACGTTTCCGTGACAAAACAAATCCGTCTTCTTTTGTGTTCCTCAGAGGCAAAAAAGTCAAACAGGTTGGGAATGACATGAGGGAAAGTAAATGATGGAAGAATTTTTATTTTAGGGTGAATGATTACTTGAACTATTACATTTGTCTAGTGTTGACTAGTAGTAGTGTTGACATTTGTTAGACATTTGTCTAGTAGTGCCAATCAGCACAGCCGATTTCCTTCACATTTAAAATCACAATCCCCTCCACGCTACACTCGTTCCGTCATGACTGTACAGCCACGACATAACAGAACCCACAGGCCCGTCTGTCGGCCGGCGTGCCAGCAGGTGATATGAAAGTCATGCCACGTGTTGCAGGGCTGCACACTGACCTACTTAGTTGTGGACTCTGTAATGAGGCCGCAGCTCTCCTCAGATCCTGCGATGCATGCGTGCCAGTGCCCTGCAGCTGCATCTGCTCTCTGCAGAACCGGGACAGAACAGCCAACGCAGGCAATGCGTCATATACATCACAGCTTCCCGAATGCCATTTTCCAGGAAATTGCTATTAGGCTCATATTGTCTAGAGCTCACAGATGAGTGTTTAGATGTGTCACAGGTTCAGTATATAAATCAATATGGGGGGGTGGTCATGCATGCTGTGTCCCAAAACATAGTGAGATGCCTAGAAAGACAGCAAGTGATCATTGGCGTGCTTACAATGAAATAAACTATTCACAAATCACTAAACTGTACTGCCTCTCAAGATAAATTGTTTTGACCAAAGTCAGTAGTCAGTTGCAGGTGCCCATGAATTAAATTGTGAAAACATGGTTACTATAGTTAAATCCTAGTATTGTTAAATGCGTCAAAAGTATTGCATCATATTTAACTGAGTGTGACTTTGAGCTGAACTTCATTACTGGTGAATCTTAAGTGTTGTGGTGGAAACTTTTATATGCAGTGGATGGAAATCAGCAGAGATCTGGTGATACAATATTATTCTGTTAATGTTGTGAGTGTGTAGCAATTTAAAAAAGATAACTGAGATCTTTTACTAGCTTTTTACTAGCTCCTCTTTCTTCTGCTTAGGATTTTAAGAAGAAAATCCAGTTCTTTAAAACAAGATTTCGACCTGCTGTGCTTAGTCATTTTGAAGCTATTAAACTCTGTACAAAACCAAGAGATTTCAGTCAGTATTTATGTAAATGTTTTATTATTTATTATTGAACCATATAAGCAGTAAATAGAGGTTTATTCTGTGACTTCAGTGGTGGGTTGTTGGCAGTAATGAAGGTGGTTAAGCAGAGATAGATTGTTAACCCCAGGAGAGTCATTATCTCTGTTCTCTGCAGTCTGTAGTCATTGTGTTTAAAGACATTTGAAGAGCTCAGCTTTCAGTGAAACTGCTTAAACTGAAAATAGCATTGCTTAAAAAATCTGTGTGCTTAATGTTCTGATCAAACTGTTCACTTTTGAGGCCTGGATGAACAGGAACATAAGAGATGTGGAAATACACATATATGTACAGTATATACATGACAACAAACTGCCCATGCGTAACTGTATATACACACACAAACACATACATGTGTGTGTGTGTGTGTATACATTGTTTATTTGTGTATGTTTGTTTTGATGCATCGATAATGCGCGTTCCTAATGTATGCGTTGCATGAAATGCGGTTCTGTTCTGTATGCAAAATGCAACAAATCAGCCGCAATACGGGCCCGTGGTTAATTTGCCTCTGTGAAGACGTGTTAAGATTATAACAATGAAGATCTGCTACAGTCATCTCGTCCC
The DNA here is from genome assembly GCA_036877625.1 of Ambastaia sidthimunki. Taxonomy (NCBI): domain Eukaryota; kingdom Metazoa; phylum Chordata; class Actinopteri; order Cypriniformes; family Botiidae; genus Ambastaia; species Ambastaia sidthimunki. The sequence goes on along the minus strand of JAZGTK010022780.1, from coordinate 2,141 downwards.
ATCAGCAGTCGTGATTGACAGGCGTGTGATTGAATCTCACACTGTGAGATGTTTGAGGTTCAGGAGGTGAGGAGATATTTTCACAGATATTATTCTCATCATTAACTACAGTTCTGAATCTGAGTTTGGTCGCACGGGTGGAAAGTAATGTTGTGACGTTGGGCTTGTCTCAAGGTTGCCGTCAATCACACATCTGTGATATTTTTATCTTGGAAACAACAACCCAGCTAACAATTTTAGGTTGTAAGAACATTTCCCTAATGTTTCCATTAGGTTACAAAAATGTAAAGATAATTTGAATGTTCTGGGAATGTTTCAACATTTTAGATGTTGTATTAACTTTATTTATTGGTTATTTGAAAACTGTAAACAATGAGATTAACACAGCCTCTAAAAAACTGAATGTTTGAAAATAAGTTTTTAATGTTTTAGTGTTTTTGTTTAATGTATCTATCAGTGTTTGAAAAAGAAATGTGAAATGAAGCTGCAATTCAAGCCATAAATAAGCTCACAGCGCTACAGTAAGAGCCGAATTTTGAAGAGTTTAAGGACGGTGTGTTTTTGAATGTTCTTATGAATACAGCATGAGGAGCTGTTAAGAAGATGATATTATGTGTTCTTTATACCAGAGGTTATGAAGAGTCTCTCAGTGTGTCTGTGTAGTTATTAAACAGCACAGAGCTGTATCTTTTAAAGATGTTTAATTCAGTCTTTTGAATGTCTTGCTAATTACTTTGCTGGTTTTAATCCAGGCGCATTTGTAGCTTTGCTCTCTCAGAAAGAAAAGCAGAGCGGTCATAACCTCTCATTTACAATCCGTGTGTTAAGACTGAGCTACAGACTACAAACCGCATATCATTTCTGTTTATTATTAAATTATTATCAAAGGTTTCTTTGTCCCTGTCTGTATGTTTGGAAAGAAGATTGCTACAGCTTTAAGCTTAAATTTGCTCAACTTTTTTAAGTTTAAAAAGACACATTTTGTGGTTTCCTCACTTTGTCTGTTTTAGGTATGTCCAGGTAACATTCTCAGAACATTTGTTAACATTCTTTAAAAGTTTTCTCAGTTATCAAAAATGTTCTTGCATTGATGTTAGAACTTTTTAACATTATATATATATCCCTGTCAGACCTGGTTTGTATTACTCATCAACATTTGAATCATTATCTGCTCTTGACCTGATGCAGACACACACAGAATGGGCTTCTGTGATAATGGCAATGTGAATAATTAGTTTAATCACATAATTACGGGCTCGTGAGGCTTCGTCAGACCCTGAGGCCTCACATCAAGGCTTTCACTCGAGTGCAGTGAAACACAGAAGCTTCAGAGCTCAACAGAAGTCTTCAAAACTGTCAGATCTCTTCATCTTTACAAAACAGAGCAAAGCCGGCTTGTTTTCACTCATTAGAGCTGCACTTACACACTAATGAGGGAAAAGCAGACATAACGACTCTGTTTGGAGATACACAGTCGTCACATTTAGGTTTGAGGAAAAGCTTGTTTGTGTGTTTGCATTCAGCTGCACCGTGTACGTTTTTTTCTTTGGGTCAGTTGAGGATAATGTCTGTAATTTTATCACATTTTCTGTTTAGCGTTTATCACGGTACATATTGTTTTACATTCCCAGAAGAAGTTTATTAGAATTGATTCAGAAATGAATGTTCAGGTCTAAGATGCAGAACTAGTTAACTACTCATCTTTAGGTTCTCTATAATTAAACTGGTTTTCCAGCTAACAGGGAATGTTTTTAGAATGTTGGTTGATGTTCTTTAAAAGGTCTGTCAAATTTATCTCGAAATGTGTTTAAAAAGGTTTTCAGTAATGTTAGTAAAACATAAAAAAATGTTTAAATTACCAAGCAATGTTTATACAACATTTAAAAAGTGATGTTTTGAACATTCCTAGAACATTCAAAATAACATTTTTAACATTTTTGTTACTTCATGGAAATCTTAAGAAACGTTGTTACAACCTAAAAAGAATTCTTGGACGGGTGGGTTTTGAAGGACTAGTTGTGTGTTGAGCTGGTGTTGTTGGTTTTTGATGATGAGTAAACTATCACCACTCATCCATAATGTGTAATTTTGTCTTCAGTACATCATAAATAAATATTAAATGTTAAGCATCAGTCAGAAAC
>JAZGTK010022779.1:0-10163 GCA_036877625.1 Ambastaia sidthimunki | reverse complement strand
AAACCATTATGCACTTTTCAGGCCGACTTTTCAAGTCAACATAAAGTTTATCCTCAAACTTTACTATCTAGTTTTTATTTGCTCTCCATAAGGTGAAAAGTTTGGCTTAGGAAACTAATAACACATCCCCTGAGCTATGTTCGAGTTATGAGCTACATAACACAATGCAATAGTAAAATGCTTTCCAAACTAACTGAGCTAATTATTAACACTGGCAGATTTTAAATAGTAACAACTGAATGGCAGAAACGTTACAACAAATACACGTTTCTTAAAAAAACACCATCTCTGTCCATATATGCAGGTCCCTGAACACTAACTTTAGCAGCCCCCGATATGGACAGACAGCTGAAATTGCCAATCACCCGGTCAGTACTGAGACCAAACGCACCAATCCAGCCAGATGATGATGCGTGCGGGACAAAAATAGACACCGCGAGGCTGGAGTCGATCCTTTACAGCTTTGTGGTTTCCAACCAGGGGTCGATATCTGTGTCTTTAAACACTCGCCACGATTGTTAAATTTTGCACGTTTTACAAAATGGTCATTAAAGTTTTCCTGGCATCCTCCTCTGGATCGACAGCGGTAAGCATTAGGGCAGCGAGTGTTTTTTTAATTCAACAGGTCACTCCGGCTAAACAGAGTTGTTTTTATACAGATTGCCGAATGAATAGGTCAAATGTAAAAGTAGTTTTGCAATGATCAGATGCAGAATTAATCAGGTTCTTGCAGAAAGTTGTTTTAATTTTAAATAACTCTGAGTGACCTAATAAGAGTTACAGCGCTGTTTCCTTAAATATCTCTGAGATCACGTTCCAGTCCTGCACCAGTTAATGCGAGAAACTTCCAGAATAGAATGTACATTAGCGATTTTTAAGAAGCAATATAACGTATTTATTTAGAAATGTATGTTTCTGGAGATGCACTAAAATTAATAGTGTTAAAGTATGTAATCGTTTTAATCAAAAATAAAAAAGTGCTGTACTTGTTAAACAATGGTAACTTTGCACCATGGTAACTTTGAAGTAACTAAAATGTAAATACCTAGTACCTGAATATAGTTGTTATTATTATCATCTAACACAATCACTGCACTGTTGTAAGTGTACTATTATCATGTAAATATTTGTTAACAAATCCTTAATAATAATAAAAAATCCTTAATAATAATAAATAATAATCCTTAAAATCCTTAATAATAATAAAAATAATTCATACATCCTTTAACATAATGCCATTTACTGTTTTAAAGTGTAAAAAATATTTTCTTCAAATGTTTTACTGTTCACATTTATATCATTACAAATATCGCAGATCAAAAAGAAACAGCAAGATGTTGTTGGGTTTCTTGAGGCGCTAAAGATTGATTACACACAGTTTGACATTGCATCAAATGAGGAGAACCGGCAGTGGATGAGGGAAAATGTTCCTGGAGAAATGAAGCCCACCAATGGGATTCCTCTTCCTCCACAGATCTTCAATGAGGAGAATTATTGTGGGGTAAGAACCTAAAAGAACAGAGCAGACATATCTATGAACATGTCCTGCAAAGGGTACATGAAAATCTCAGTGGGGTGGAGACAGAAATTTTTCACAAGGGTGGCCAGGGGCCAGCAATTACTCTGGTATGGCACAGAAAACATACAAACAAGAAGGCAGTCATGTAATCGTAAAATGTTTTCAGATGCCCCAAAATTACTACAATTAATATGACATTTTAATTAAAAGAAAATTGGTATAACTTAACTGCATGTTGTTCCAACCTATTTGCCTATAACCTATAATGTTCCTGTAGCTCAACTGGTAGAGCATTGTGTTACCAGCGCAATGTTTGTGGGTTCGATCCCAGGGAACACAAGTACTGATAAAAATGTATACCTTGAATTCACTGTAAGTCGCTTTGGATAAAAGCGTCTGCCAAATGTAATAAAATAAAAGTTATGAATTCTTGCAAAAACTTTTAAAAGGACTACAAAAGCACAGCAGTTACGTACTGACTAAACTTTTCAAACCCCTTGATAATACCACCATAACAACCATTAATTGGACTACAGTAACTGGTTTAAAGAAAAGGCATTTTTAGAAACTTGCGTTATTAACAACAGAGCACGTGAACGTAAATCATTCAATATAAGCATTCACTGATTCTATGAGAAAGGAGAAATTAGAACTTTCTGTCCTAACCACACTTATTTTCTGAAAGTCAAAATAAATAAATATCTTAAGGAGCAAAAGTGCTTTATTTTCAAATCTGTTCTCATTTATTATCTGTGTATAAAAACAGAACAGAATTAAATAGCATTGCATTACACAGGGGAAAAATTTGTAAAACAATAATTATAGTAAACGTTTATAATTTGTGTATACAATATATGTATTAAATGATAATGCAAGTTTTATATCTTACATTGCAGGACTACGACACATTCTTTAACGCTAAGGAGGACAACACAGTCTATGAATTTTTGGGTCTGGCACCCCCACCAGGATCAAAGGTTGTAATTGTCTTTTTTCTCTTTAGTTTTTTCCTTAACTAAAAGTTGGAAAACATTACTGTATGGTAACAGTAATATTACAGTGATGAGGTGATAACTTTAATACTGTAGTAAAGGCAGGGCAAAGAGGACAAATACTGTGATCCAATTCAGCCCAGATGCAAAGGGGAAACATCACATACTGTTTCCACATACCACTAAAACATTACACTGTGAATATTCTAGCATTCATTACTATTTCATTAGCTATTTGCTAAAATGGTCATAGTTAAAGACACAATAAAATTACAGAATACAGAACACTTTGAGCAGGGGCGGATCTGATGTGACTGATGTGATAATATTTCTAATATTTCATAAATCCTCTGATATGGAGTAAAACCAACCAGAGGAACATTTCAATGTTACACGCGTGAACATCAGTAGAGTGAGGGTGTGATCACTGTAGATTATGGGAAGTTCAATTTCCTACAGATTCATTTCTCTTTCCCTTTTAGCACTTTTGGTGAATTTACTCCTTACTAACAGCAATCAAGTAATTTAATGAAATGATTTTCCACTGTTTTAATAAAAAAATCTCTTGACACAGGAGGCACAACAAGCTGAAAATTCACAAAAGCTTCATAATGGATCTGGCAGAGAGGAACACCTCAATGATGACACCACAGTAATGCCCCAATGAACCTTTTTTGCTCATTTTTACAATCACTTCTAGTTCATTTCCAGACATGTGCCAGCCCTTTATTATTTGTTTTTCATACACATTGTGATTCATCTAGGTTTTTGTTTATTACCTGTCTATCAATTCATAACTTAATACTTGAAATTAAATATTACTAATACTGTTTATACACTATGCAGTATGTGCACTATGCCGAATGAGTATGAGTATGTTTGCATGGAATACACAGTTTGCCTACTACAGTTCCAACTTTCAACATTTTCATGATTCAATTTTTCACCTCTGAGGCGATAACTGGACACCACTATGCCATGTCACAACCAGCACTGTAAAATAATATATAATATCAATTTAACAAACTATTTTGGCACTGCACCCATTTTCCAATAACAAACTGTCTCTCGTCTTCCCCAGTGTCCTGTTTTTTTTAAATACCATCTTCTCTTGTACCTCCCTGTTAGCTCATGAAGTCATGCCTGTTCTAATCCTAAGGAATCTGTTCTGTGAACTACCCAGGATGCTGTTGGAGCACATTGTGCCTCATATTGTTGCCTCAGCTATCCTTGAACTATAATAATTGTAATTTTTATCTTCTTGGGATGTATTATATGTTTTTCTAGAAAAAAGAAATTAAGGATGCTGAGCACAATGGAGACGCACACACAGCGGAGCTGGTAGAAGATGCTCCGGCTGAAGATGAGGAGACAGATGCTCAGGAACAGGAAATAGAAGAACCCACAGACGAGGTGGAGGAAAAAGAAGAGCGTGTAATTTTCCATCAAACCACCTTTTCATCCCTTGCTCATCTCCTTACATAGTGTGTCTTTTTCCTCTTGTAGCTGCTCTTTCTTCTGTATAATCTCTCTTTTGACCCATTAATCTTCTGCTCTATTTTCAAGGTTTGCTTTTTCATGCAGGTTCTCCTTTAATCTCTCATTTGACCCTCTGACATTAACCTAATCTAATCTAATCTTCTGCTTTACCATTTCCTTTCCTGTAATTTGGTTCCTGCTCCTGTTGCCTTTTTCCTCATTTGTATCATTACTGGCGAAAATGTGACTGTTGAAGATTTATTATTAGAAAAATTATTATTGCTTAAAATTCTTGTAAATTATTTGGTGAGAAAGGCATTCCTTAGTGCTTTTTGCCTCATAGTCAATCAGTTTATGTAATTTGCTGATATTAATATTTCACTTTCTTTTTTTTTGTTAGAGAAAAGTAGCTGAGGAGGAAGATCAGGTAAGTAAAATATGCTTGAAACATTTCTTTATCTTTAATCCTAAAAATGTGTTCAGATTTTGAAATATATGTTCAGGCTAATATGATATGTTACTTTACCTTACATTGTCTTTTGCTTTTTCAACTATGGACACTTTTGGTCCTGTGGACCTACTAAACACACTTTTTCACACTTTTACTAGTTTTTCAGCTTGTCAGCTAACAAAATCTAACTTTGCTTATGCATCATAGAAATATTCTGTCATCCCCCTCCAGGAACAGGACTGGGCACCCTGTTATACAGTTTGACAAAAGAATTTATTACAAAAGTTTGATTTTTATATTTTAGGATCAAAAGTTAGGTCTAAGTCTAGAAAGTTTAAGTTTAGGAAAGTCTAGCTCTAAATTATCTTTATGTAAAAGAACCCAACATAAGTGGTAAAGCCATGGTTAAAGGTTTATAAGACAGTTTTAATGTGACCTAACAAAATAGAGAATTTTATTTTAGATTTTTAATTAAAATCAAACTCTGGGACATAAATTGTATATGTATATGATGAAAACACCCACTAACAAATATTGTGAATAAGTAAATTAATGAAGAATTATTGTAAATAAACTGAATAAAAGTCATGAAAGTCATGTATTTTTTGTATTTTTCCATGATTATTGTGAATGTTTTTTTTTTGTGGTTCACAGAATGAAGAAGATGAAGACAAGGTAAGATCTACGTCTTTTACGATTTTTAGTCTCCTAAGAGGCTTTTTATAATTTATACACTGAGCACATTCATGTTTAATCCATGAGATCTTCATTATTAGTCACTGAATTATTGTTTATGCTATTTACTAAACTGCAACATGTTTGCTTTGAAAATAACCCAATAAGTGAATGTGTTGCTCTTGCCCAAAGAACATGAACAGAGAAACACATGGATGTGCAAGTCTCTTAATGATGCTGTCTTCCCATAATCATAAAAATATCTGGGAATTTTAAGATTTTGAGGTCTGGAAAAGTATAGTCAAGTCAGCATAAAACATTGGAGACATTTGTACACCAACAAGTAAATTTTAACCTTTAATTAAGAAAACTGGTACCTGACATAAAGAAAATATGTCCCATCAGTCTCTATAAAGTGACAAAAAAGTAGAGGAAATTAATTGGCTAAAAAAAGTGGGAACCCTGATTCGCTAATGATTGCTATTTACTATTTTAGGAAGGAGACAACCATCCCGTCCCAGAGGTGAATCTTAATCTATAATCTGGTTTATTCAAGATCTTTGGAGTGTGTTTATACATTACTATTGTATTCTTTTGCCTCTATTCTTCTTTCTTATCCCACAACAGCGGTCTTTCTTGAGTGTTTTAGTTTAGTCTTTGTCATTTTTTTAATCTTTGCATGTTTGTGTGTCTCTCTTCACTGATAACACAATACACTTTTTCTTGTAGCTAAAACACATTTTCTTTGGGAAGGTGACTCACTGGCAAGTTTGGTGTTTTCTGTCTTTCTTGTCCCTTTTCCTTTTTGCCTTATAGGTGACGTGGATGCATTGTCCGTTCAAGTTGAAATGTGTATGTTAAAAATGCTTTCCCCTGTGCTGTTACTTTGAGTAAACAGCACAGGAAAATAATTTAAAGACTGACCTCACAATGGTACGTTTAGTTCTTTATGTTGAGATACAACATATATTATTTTTGCAGTTCAGTTTGGTGCCACTAGGAGCACAAAACATACACTTCACTTTTGACGTGAAGAGAATCCTGCTATTCAATGTTAAATGTTTTCAGGATCAAAAGATTTAATTGAATATCAAATATTAATCCTTTCCTCATAAACAACAATAATTTTGCTTTAGAAGACATTTATTAATACACTGGACCTTTGGATTTCTTTTGGATTAAAAGTATGAATTGTTTATGATAATACATAAAGAATTTTTTATCAAAAATCAATGATAAGTGTTGCTATGTTTGATATAAAAATAAGCATGATTTGGTTTATGATGTATGTATAGATCTTTTATGATGAGGGACAACCCTTTCAAAAATTAACCATTAACCATATTTAAGTACGGTAAACTTTAAACTTTGGTTGCTGTAGAAAAAAAACGTTGTTTTGTTGTTTAGGGAAATTATTATAGTTAAGGGAAAGTTGAGTTGAGGTAAATTGTTGAGGGAAATTATTATGTAATATAATTTAAAGTGTACATTTTTCTAAATTCAGCATCTTAAAAGCTTTCAATTTCTTCTTTTTTTCTGTCCAACTATTTTCTTATCCAGGCAGAAGAAGATTTGATGTCTGAGGTAACTAGGTTTTGATAAGCAGTTTATTTCCTCTCTTTGTGTTAATCTGTCCGTTTGCTATGTGGTGAACAGTAAAGGCTGGTTGTTGTAGACCAGATGTATTTTTTTTAACTCCAGATCTGCCCCCCTTCACCCTCATTTCTCAGTTGCCATCCTTTCATATTAACTTCCTTTTTTCCCCAGTTCTCTCCAAAATTCTGTAGCTGCCTCCTGCCTGAATCTTTTTTCCAGTTGCATGAATTTCTCTGGTTGCTCTTTGCAGCTTTAGCTCCTGTACTCCATTCATCTGACATGCAGTCTGTTCTCCCCTCTAGGAGGAAGAAGAACTGCAAAAGCTTGAGGTAGATTGATACATGTTTTTCCTTTTAATTTAGTTTACCACTTTGTCTCTCTCTCTATCTCCCTTTCTCTTTGGTTGTTCTGCATTTTTTATCTTCCTTCAGATTGCCCTAAATATCTATTGAGTGGCTCGTGAGTGTCGTAAACCAGATTTGACATGCTTTTTTAAGTCACACAAGTAATGCATGAAAGTCCCACAGTGAACATTAATAAAGCCTAATATAATTATTAAGTTGGGCTGTAAAAATCCATTAATGCATCATTATTCATTGCACTTAATTTGTTAGGTAGTGACATCAACTTACAGACACCAAAGCAACACATTAAAATTCAAAAGTGTCAACTTGGTTGACCTGGCAGCATCATCTCCACATGATCCGCAGCTACCCACCCTTTTTGAACATGCTGCTTTGCTCTTTTTATTTCTCTGTATTTCTCTTCATCTTTATTTTCTTTTTCCTCATCCACTCATTCCACACTTCACTTATGTTACAGGTGCAGAAATCATGGAAGTTGTTTATGTGATTTTTAGCATGTTTATTGTATTGTTTCTGTCATTATACACGTTAATACACATGTGTTTGTAAACCACATATATCAGCACACACACACATACACAGCTTTGTTAGCTCAAAAAACTTCAACCTGGGTATAACTTTCTTTTTTCTCAGTAGCTGTGTAGCAGTTGCTACATGGGCTAAATGGGCTGCTGTTGACACGTTTCTAATGCTGAATCCCTTTATTACAGGAGGAAGAGGAGCAGGGTTCAGAGGTACTCTAGCACATGTTCTGCTTGTGTTCAGCATGTTGTGATTGTTTAAGGCCACTCACGATGCATTAGTTGTGTTCAAAATCCTTTGTTGACTAAGTAGTTGCATTTGAATAGATTTTTATTTGTCTTACTAAATTGGTTGTTTTATTCTTACTGTTATAGTGCTGTAAGGATGACACACATAAAGTGTCCCTTCTACTTGACACATATAACTAAAATTTGCAGAAGATCTGCTAAGAATCTGACTGCAGCCAGAGGCAGTATAGTGGAAATTAACCACATTTATAAAACTATTATGGGTGAAATCACACTGATAAGGCACTGCTTTGTTTAACTTGGGAGTTACAGCGGGGGGTAGCAGGGGGGTATTGGGAAAATTGTTATTTTGAATGAACTGATTTTTTTACACTACCAGTCAAAAGTTTGGAAACACTTGACTGAAATGTTTCTTATTATCCTAAAAATCTTTTTATCTAAAGCTGTTTGTTTAAATGTTTAAAATTATTATTGTAGTGTAAAATATAACTGTACCAACATATTAATTTCTGTTTTTCAGAAAATTACAATTTTATTTTAAATATGTTTTTAAAATGAATGGTTTGGACCAAATAATGAAGAACAAGCAGCCAATAAGGGCATAGTATAGAGGGGAACACCTTCAAAACTCTTTGAAAGGTTTCTCAAGATAATTACTAAAAAAAACTAGGTAATAAAACGTCAAGAAAACATTTTTGTAAATTCTAGGAAAAGGGTGATTACATTGAATATGCTAGAATATAACCTAGTCATAATTCCCAAAGTTACATTGTTATTTCATAGTTTTGAAGAATTTACTATTATTCTAAAATGTAAAAAAATATTAATAGAAAATGAGTGAGTGTTTCCAAACTTTTGACTGGTAGTTTATATCTGTGTGCGCTAAATACAGGAAACTTAGTGACGTGGCATTAGCTACGTTTACATGGACACTAATAATCCAATTGTAATTGGACTAGAAGCACAATCAGATTTAAAAAGTCACATGTAAACATGTCAATCGGAATGAATTGGCCAAAACCAATTAAAATTGCATTCAGATCATAAGGGGTGGTTTAAACCTTTTCTAATCTGATGGAGAGGACATGTAAACACTTCATCGGTTTGAAAATTAAACCAGATAGTTCTGCGCATGTGCAGTGATGTACAAATCACGTAATGACGTATGGCTGGATGTTGTAGAGAGAGGTTGGGGTTAAGGTGATGGGAGGCAGTTTAGTTCTGTGGCTGATGGAAGTTAGCAAAATAACTAACCAGGGTTACAGCAGCTTTAACTTGATCAAACAACTGCCACAAAAAGAAGATACTTTTTCATACTTTTATTAAACACATTAGTTTAACATGTTCATCACAGAGAATTTAGGGTCATTGTGTTCAATAAACACAATGTTGTAATAAAATAAATACAATAAACATTGTATTAAAAAAGCAAAATAAAATAAAAAACATTTTAATTTTAAACCACATTAATTTTTCAGTTAATGTTGTATTGTGTATTGACTAAATTAGTTGAATGTATAAGTATGACCTTATACATTATATATACAGTGCATTCAGAAAATATTCAGACCCCCTTTGCTTTATTAATTTTGTTATGTTGCAGTCTGATTCTTTTTTTATGTTTCATTTTTTTCTCATTAATATACACTCTGTACCCCATAAAATGAAAACAGAATTTTAGAAATGTCTTTAAATTTATAAAAAAAATATATCATGTTTACATAACTATTTAGACATTTTACTCAGTACTTGAAGTCTTTATGGGTATGATGCAACAAGCGTTGCACACCTCGATTGCAATATTTTCTGCCATTTTTCTTTGCAAATCCTCTCAAACTCAGTCAGGTTGGATCGGGACTGTTGCTGGACAGCCATTTTCAGATCTCTCCAGAGATCTCTAGTTCAATAGGAGTTCTTTGAATCTCAGTGATCATTGGGTTCTTGGTCACCTCACTTACTAAGGCCCTTCTCCCCAACTTGCTCAGTTTGGCCACTTTTTATAGAGAGCTCTGTGTCTTTCCAAATCATGTCCAATGGGTGGACTCCAGAGGTGGACTCCAGATAAGTATAGAAACATCTCAGTAATGATGAAGATAAATAGGAGGCGCCTGCACTACATTTTAAGCATTGTTGCAAAAGATCTGAACCTTATGTAAATGTGATATTTCATTTTTTTCTTTGTAATAAATTTATAGACATTTCTAAAATCAATTTGTCAAATTTTTCAATTAGTCATTATGGGATACAGAGTGTAGACTAATGAGAAAAAAGTTCAATGATTGTAATATCAGACCGTAGCATAACAAAACAAAAAAA
>JAZGTK010022778.1:0-10164 GCA_036877625.1 Ambastaia sidthimunki | reverse complement strand
CTTTCAGGAAGTACAAATCTAGTTCATTATAAGTACAGTCAAAGCTATCTTCATAATTAATGTTATTCTATTCTAATATTTTTTGCCCCTTTCATCAGCAGTTTACATGACAGTTCGCCATATGCAAATACAGGCCGGATATTTCTGCAAGACTTGAGCTGTCAAATAGCTAGACGCTAATGTGCACCACACAAGAGGAGGGAGGTAAGGCCAAATACTGAGGAACACTGTGTGAGCTACACACGGACATCTTGGCACAGATGAGGCGGTAAACAGAGGTTTTCATGGCCCACAGACATCCTTGACCGAATCAGTCAAAATGGTCATTTAGCTGGAGCCAGCCCTTAAAAAAAAGTCAAGGGGGAGGTTGGTGAGTGGCCAAAACCAACACAGCTTACACTGTCTTTTAGTTGAGATGAGCACTTTAGACAAAAATCTTGAGAATGAGGGAGAACTTTAGTCCAAGTCCTCATTGATACACCAGAAACGATTCTGTGTCAGATTAAATTAAAGTACCACAGAGGTCGCAATGGGTTTGAGGAGAACAAATAGGTTTAGAGGACACCAGACACCATATTTGTCCTTTGCAGACAAAAATGGTAGAAAGACTGACTCGTTTATCTTCTTTTAGCCGTTTACTCTGAAGTCCAACTGTACTGCTTTTAAATTATAAAAATATAATTTTATTAATTATAAATAAATGATCAATTTCTTTTTAATTATACATATTGTTTAATACATTTGACTTTTATAAATAGTATATATATTTATGAATATATATATATTATTTATTATATACAGTATATATTATCATATAATCAAAAACTTTTTGCTTCATTAGTTATTACAGGTGGCAATCTTAAGCACAAAGCATGTAAAGGCCAGTGTGAAAAACATCCTTAACTTCACTGAAGAGTACAGCTGGAAGTGTTTAAACGCCTTGTCACCACCTCCTTCATAGGTGCTATGAACAACCAAACTACAAATCAAAAGAACAATCAGAAATACTTCTGAAAAGTCTTTCCAAGAAGTTACATTCACAGTTAGGTTTAAGAATAAGGAAAATTCACAGTTATCCATCACTCTATGAAATAACATAATAAGAAGCTTTCTGCTCTTCAAAATGCACACACACACACACACACACACATTGTGTTTTTGGGGACATTCCATAGACGTAATGTTATTCTGTCCATGAACACTGATCCTCCCCCTATTTTAGATTATCTAAAAAATATGCTTCTGTATGATTTTCAAGGTTTCCTCATGGGGACCTTAAAATGTCCCCATAAGGACAAAATTTATTGGGATTACTATACTGTGGAGAGATTTGGTCCACGTAACAGTGAATACCAGGACTACACACACACAAACTCATTTACTTATTTAAATCTTATCTACATGGAAACATTTGATAGATGTTTACAATTAAAAAAACTTTATTTACTATTTATTTTATTGTTATAATGTTTTTACAAATAAAGACGTACCCCCAAAATCTGCTGACAACATCTGGGTAGAAATATATTTTCCCTAATATATACTTGGTTGAGTAAAGCCACAACCCAGTTTTAAAGCATCTTTAAGCATCTTACTAATTCTGCAGAAGGTGTAAGTACGTACATTAGGACTGAAGAAAAGAAGACGCACAGAATTCTATCACAGCGTTTTTTTGCACCGGTGAGAATGGGAATGATGCTTTAATGCGGTGCAGCTTCTCGTTGGCTGGCTGCCGGGCGCGTCATCATCTGTCATTGCTCAAGCAGTAAGAAACAAGTGTATGAACTTCTAGTAATTCTTATCCAGCGTTGGATTCTGCTGTAGAAGACGGATTTCATTACTCCTCAAAGAGAACCGAGCTTTCCAAGCTTTCAAATATTTACTTCTCATTTTTAATTGTTGTTTGTTTAATTTGAAAGGAATTGTAAAGCCAGCATTGTGAATATGGCAAAATTTTGCGTCGTGGCACAAGTTTTTCTCTGTCTTAACATCGTAAAAGTAGACGTTGTGAATTCATCGGAGCTAAAGGGTGACATTCCCGCAACAGAGTCATCATTTCAGAACCCTGCTCGAGACATGATGGCCATCAATATGTACAGAATTTATGATAAATACAGCAAGAAGCATCACCATCATCATAATCATCAACAAAACGTCAATACAATAAGAAGCTTCAGAGCTGTCCCAGGTGAGTGCAATGAACAACCTACAAACTTTACAGATTCTTTACAGAGTCTTTAAAAGAACAATTTGAACAACAATAATAATACAATAATGTAGTACGCTTCATATAGTGATCTTGACTTACTTGACTTTACTTACACCATAGTGCGTTTTTAAATGTATTTCTCAAAATGACATTAATGGCAACTATTTGCCATATGAATGGCAACTATTTGCCATTAATGGCAACCATTTTATTGTTGTAATGCGTATTTATTTATTATTTTCATTTTGGAAATCCTTGAACAAACTGAAGAAACTCATTTTATTTAATAATAATGTCGATATTAGAATAAAAATCTGTAGCGCTAAATAAATACACGATTAAACATGTTCATGTACGCTTTCTGGATTATCTCAGTTTTAGTTGCCATATTTTCTGACTTGTTAAGTTTCCACTGGGGTGCACTATTAAAAATAGTTGCGCTGAAAGTGTATTAGTGAGAGAAAAAAAAAACCTTGAGAGCAGTTCACTAAACACTACCATATGCTCAGGGACGGATTCAGGAGCAATGTTTATCTTTTTATTAAACTGCCTTGTAAACCTTAGAATGTGGTTGGATATTAAATCCAGAATGTGAAAAATGTGTTGTTTATGAGAATGTTGTCTGGAAACTTTACTGGTCAATTATATGCCTTTAGAATGACACTAATTAATCCGTTAAGTTCAATACTGACATGATTGTAAAACATAAACTATGTTGAATAACAAATATTTTATTTTTTAACTTTTCTTTACATTTTTTTATTTCAGAGCTCTCGCATCATAAGGTTTTGTTTCACTTCAACCTGACCTCTATCCCTGATTCGGAAGTGATCCTAAACTCAGCTCTACATTTTCCTGACCAGCAAACTCGTCAGCGTTCCTGGGCCTGTCGGCGTTCCCGCGGAGCTGCGTGTCGCCTTCAGTACCTCCAGCCACTTACCATGGCACATCTCATCATTAAGGGGACGTCACCAAATGCTGCCATTCCTACTCAGCTGGGCAACATCACAATATCCTATAACCGGAAAGGGCTTTGGCACTTTATGGATGTGTCATCAGCCATCAAACAAGCCCATGCTCAAGGTGAGCTCTTGATCACAGCTGAGTTTGACTTTGGAAACAGATTCCAGGGGCACCAGGATCACTTGTCTCATCACAGTTTGCCCTTTATTCTTGTATATGCCGATGACATTGCCATAACCGAACCAAACAGTGTTGCCATGAGTTTGCAAAGATACAGCTCATCTTCTGTGAGCGAGGAGACAGAGAACAAACCTTACTCAGCTTTCATCAGTTCTAGAATCAGGAGGGAAGCAGATCATTTGCAAAATAACTATCTACCTGATGTCCGACACAACCATCTAAAGAAGAGGGAATTCTGGGACAGTACTTTTACTGCAAAAAAGCCCAGACCTTTGCCAAAAACCCAGCTAAATCATGATGGGTTGAGAGGGTCCCAGGAGCTCAGCTTTGACGAGAAGACCATGAAGAAAGCTAGACGCAAGCAGTGGAGTGAGCCACGAATGTGTACCCGCCGCTACCTGAGGGTAGACTTTGCCGACATTGGTTGGAGTGAATGGATATTAGCTCCAAAAGCATATGATGCTTACTACTGCGCAGGAACCTGTGGATTCCCAATTCCCAAGGTCAGGGAATGACTTGAGCTCAACCACTAACTTGCTCACACTTTTATAATGAAACTATTAGGCATTAGAAGTCTTTGAATTACTGTATGTGTATTATGGTAAATCTAGAATAAAGTTTATGATAAAATAAGAACACATTATTTTATAATCTTTGGTGATTATAAATTATTTGGTGATTATATAACCTTTACAAATAAGTGTAGTAATCTGTAGTTTCATCTAACCTTTTCTTCTCATGACATGCAGGTTGTTCAACCCTCCAATCATGCAACCATCCAGAGTATAGTGAGAGCTGTGGGGATCGTGCCTGGAGTGCCAGAACCGTGCTGTGTACCTGACAAGATGATCTCTCTGGCTGTGCTGTTTCTTGATACAAGCAGGAACATGGTACTGAAGGTCTACCCTAGCATGTCTGTGGAGACCTGCGCCTGTCGATAGGCCAACGGACATAAATAAATAGGCATCAAACCTAAAAAAACACTATGAACTGAGCTCAAAGGTGGGGAGAACTGTAAATACAAAAGCACGTCTGATAAACATTTTATATATGCAAATAAGATCTCAACACTTCAAAACAGTTACTGGGTTTTTGCACACAAACATTCTGTACTTTTCCACTCTTTTTCACTTTGAATGAAATGTATATCATCCTTACTGTAACATACAGTAAGCTAAATAGTTTTGTGAAAAAAATGACAAAAAGAAAGAAATTCAAAATTGTAAATAGATCCTTTTTACTGTATGTGTTTGCATAGAGGACCATTCAGGTGGGCTGCAAACCTAATGTTTAACTTGCTTTATAACCTACGAGTGAAATACTACACCACTGCATCTTGCATGTAAAAGCATGTTAAGTCGTTTGTGAGATGGACAGTATGAAGAATGTTCAGCACACTGCTGCCATCTAGTGCCATGTGACTTTTATGCCCCTAGTAGTCAAACGTTCATATTAGGTATTTTTACCCTGTGCAGCCAAACCCAATAACAGATGAACTGAGCAGTCCTAGCGAATAAAGTAATTAACTAAATTATGGATTAATTATTGTCATACAGTTAATAATAACATTTAGTAATAAAATGAATAATATGTCTCAGAAATCAAAAAATTATCAAAACCAGTTTTGTATTTAATAGGAATTACATGCAATTTGTAATTATTTATTATTTTTTTAAAACAGTATGGTTTTTATTACTTAAGTTTTTTTTTTATACACAAAAGGTTTCTTAATGTTATTTTCAGTAAAATCCTGTTGGAATTTTTGTGAATAAAGACCTAATGGTATTAACCAAGAATGTTTGCAACGACAGGGCAAAGGCAACTTTCTCAAACTCATTAACTCATTAAAGTCTTACACAACCAGATTCCAACAGATTCCAGCATTTGAATTTCATTGGGTGGTGGGCAAAATTAAAATTAAAAACACTGTGTTGGAATCTATAATGTTAATATTTATCTTAGCGAAGACTGATTAGCTGAAGCATGATCTTATATATACACAAACATTTTAAATGACAGATCTGCTTTTGAGACAATCCTGAGGTCTGACCCTGTAAATACTAAAGGTTTTTTTTTCAAAATCTCACTCATTAGTTTTCAGAGCCTGTTCCCAAAGTGTTTATAGAACCCTCATTAAACGCAAGCTTCCTCATGATAACAAAGCTACAGCTAACACATCAGTGACAAAGATAAGAATAGTTCTGCTGCTATTTTGGGTTCCAGTGTGTATGCTGGTTAGGGCAGAAAATGGGAGTAAACCTGAGGTTCATTTGAGGAACCCCAATTTTAAAGACTTTTTCACAAAAGTCAGATGTAAAACGTGGATGAGAGGGTCGGTCTAATAGGTTTCCTGAACATTTAAGCAACTAAAAGAAAATGCAAGGATTGAGTTATCTGGTGCTTCTGGTGTGCATCAACTTTGCAACCTCAGTTGGGCTTTGTGAGGGGAAATCTTTAGGTAAAATTCCCTATTCGGAAAATGCGATGTTTATTCAGACAGAACAGGAAAACCTTGAGGAAGAAGACTACAATAATGACAAGTTGGAAAGCTTTTTGGGGTTCATGAAGGAAGATTTTTTGAAGAAGCTGAATTTATCAGGTGTACCGCAAGAGCATAGAAAGGTTCAGCCTCCTCCGTTCATGATGGAACTCTATAATAAGTATGCTTCTGATAAGACTTCCATACCTCGGTCTGATGTCATTCGTAGCTTCGTCATACAGGGTAAGTACAAAAAGAAATTTCACTCAAGGAAGGCTGGGGCACATATTTCTGATGACAGAATATTACTGCTAATATAGGTTACTTTGTCCTGTAGGAGTTAAGAGGATTTTTACAGTCTGAGGTCTCCATCATAATAATCACAGTTTCTCTGACAATTATGTAAGATCTTTATTAGTGAAACGGGTTTAGGGATACAATCAGTAAATCCGCATGTCTGTTTTATGTCCTCTACAGATGTGACTTACTCTGTTAGACATGAGAACAAAACACAACACAGGCTGCTGTTCAACGTTTCCATCCCAAGTCATGAAGAAATCACATTAGTGCAGCTCAGGCTGTTCACTCCATGGGACACTCGTAGAACCACCTACAATGACTTTCTCACTTCAATTAATGTTTTTTACATAGAATATGGGCAGAACTCAAATATTTTACACTTTCTGGATGGGAGAGATGTAACAGAGGCCATTAACACATGGGTGCCGTTTGATGTGACTGGGGCCATCAGGAGCTGGCAAGAGGCTGGACATGGAGCAGGTGAACTCCAGGTGGAGATAGAACAAGACAATGAATCTCTTAAGGATGGATGGCTTGACATAAGTCTGGGGTTAGAGGACAACACCTCAGCTGTTTTAATTGTTTTTTCAGATGATCTTGGAAAAAGAAAAGGAGAGTCGATGAAAGAAGTAATGGAGATGCTTGTTCATGAGAAGGAGGCAATGTTTTTGGGCAATCATATTCACGTGGACCAACATCCCAGAAGAAAGAGAAAAGCAAAGAACAACTACTGTCGGAGAACATCGCTAAAGGTGATTTTCAAAGACATTGGATGGGATAAATGGATCGTTGCCCCACCTGAGTACGAAGCTTATGAGTGTAAAGGGGCATGCAACTTTCCACTGACAGATGACGTAACCCCCTCCAAACACGCCATCATCCAAACTCTGGTTAATCTGAGCAATCCGAAAAAGGCAAACATGGCATGCTGTGTCCCAACCAAGCTGGATCCAATTACTGTAATGTACCAAGAGAAGGGTGTAATCACTGTGCGACACCTCTATGAGGAGATGAAAGTGGCAGAATGTGGATGTAGGTAGTAGTTGGCTGTTTGTATGTGGATGTTGGGCTTGTACATGTATGTGAGGGTGATTTTCCCTTTGAGAGATTTTTGTACTGCATTTTAGGCCAGAAACATACTATATCCAAATATAAAACACCAAGGCGCCAATTGCAAACCTGGCATTTTAGACATGTGGTAATGTTGCACATACTTAACAAACATTTTACATTACTGTGGTTTTCACAGACCTTAGTACTCACTGTGCAGTGACAAAGTTACCATCAAATGAGTGACTGAGTAACCATAACTAAAATGTAATCAGTAACATTATAGTTTTACTATATAATTCCTGAGGAGTTTTGGACCAATAATAATAATATTGACCCTGGCAACACCAATATGCAATATTAATTGTATTTCTGCATTCCTTTGATAAGAAACTTTCCAACAGATGTTTTTTATTGCCTCACCCCAAAAATAAGATTTGTATATAATAAATTGCCTTTAAATATGTATTTTAAACATATATTTTTTCATATTAAAGTATTTACATGTGCAGTGTTATCCCATTAATTGTAATTCATTTAATCTTTTACAAAAAAAACTTAGTATCTATTCGTTCAGGAAAAGCGATTGCAAGAGAGTTTTGTGTGGTGAGCGCTCTCTGCTGGTGGTGCTTCAGAGTCACGTGGTTTTATATCCAATTGTGTATTTTAAAGTTTACAATCTATTTTATAACGTCTATTTTATAAAAGTGTTGCTTGTAATATTAATACACGTTTAAGGAATAAATTGCAAGTGTTAAAACAATAAACATAACCTACACTTGTACCAAGCATGACTTCAGTTTTTAACATAATTCATTCTTGTATGAGTATTTAAGTGAGTAGTGTAACAGTGTTAGGGGTATTACACCATTTACTGTTAAGATAATGTTTATACCAAATATAGCAGTTGGTAGTGCGAATAGCACAGTGTCCAGATCTAAACATTTCCTACCACTTCCTCCCACATGACGTACTAGACAACTCTCCAGACGTCTAAAAATGATATTCCTGCTTCCTTATTGGCCACACAGAATCAGCAGACAGAACTGCGTAAGACACAAAGCATTAAAAGATAAAGTAAGATTAACAGAGTAGCACGAATTAGCATTGAGTGTTGTGTTACATAATTTCATCCTGTAACAGTGGCCGTGGCCTCTAAATTCAAACTAATTCTTTTATACATTTTAAGCTTTGATTTATATAAGGGAATACTAAAATAAAGAAATGAATAAATAAAAATTCATGAGCAGATCTGACCAAAACCAAACCTAATCTAACTGTGAATATTGCATATAATTTATTTTAGAGTTAATTGTTCAAGTGATCCTCTTTTAGGAATTATTTTATGAACCCATGATACTGTCAAATAACTTTACTGGTCATTTTCCTGGTAAGACATTTATGTTGCTGTGCTGTGTTGCTGAGATCTTTTTTCTTTTAAATCTGGTGAGACTAACCTATATAATCTCCAGTGTAAATAAGTATACTCCTGTTTCAGTGTTATTCAATAATGAATGTTAATGCCAATTAGCCTGACATTACCTTTAAAAACCTGACCTTATATTTATTTCACTGCACCTCTACATTGTGACCATTATAGGGCAGAAAGAACTTAATTTCCACTATTTAAAATGTTCTGTTGCTTAAAATGTTTTAGGAATGCCTAAATGGTAAAAACATTGAGCCAGTTAATTGTGGAACAAAGGCCAAATTCTTAGAATTTTTTCCCTAAAATTCTTTCCCAAAAATATTCTTAATCATTGTGTCTTCCATATTCCATATAAACTACAGGCATTATAAAGTTGACTATTTAGTGAATTTTATGTGCTTCATTTGTGCTACATTTTCAAATATGTTTGATAACATTGATTTTTGTCTATTAGACAATCTAATGCACTTCAGATAATATGATTAAAGGTTAATTCAGAGCAAAAGCTTGGTTGTTGTTGTCAAAACTTGAAGTCCATTATAACAAAGAACATCAAATGAATAACAAGCTTAGACAAAGTTCAATCACTGCAAAAGGTGGCAAGGACTCTATATCTGTGCTGATCATAGTTGTTTGTCAGGTTATTAGTGCCTCATTTCAGTCTGCACTTTTGTTGGATATGGGTAAAATTCTTCCTGAAAATTACCATTTTCCAGAGAATCTAGCTGGTGTACAGGAGGCAATCCAACAAGCTGTAAGCAGTGGAAAGATCCTGAAAATATCCGAACGGAAAACACTGACAGCAGTACTGACTGCCGGTTTTCAAGATGCACTTAATGACCCCAGACTGACCGTGTCTTACGAGCCTAATTATATTCCAGTCACGCCACCTGCACTTCTGTCACTGCCCACTGAACAGCTGATACGGCTAATCAGGAATTCGTTTAAATTGGAAGTGATAGACAACACTGTCGGTTACCTGAGGATTGAGCGTATTATAGGTCAGCAGACTGCAGCAAAACTAGAACGCTTCCTTTATGACAACATCTGGAAGACGTTTGCCCATGTGTCAGCAATGATCTTTGATCTGTTTTTCACCACATTGGTGGATCTGTCTGGTGTACTTGTCTGGTGTATTGTTTTACATTTTTCTGACTCTGAGCCACTTTAAACATACTTACCACTTACATTAAACAGCAGATATGGACAACTTTATGCCAACTTTATATGGGGCCCAATATGGAAAGACATCATTTTAATCAGAAAGCAAACCATGTGTGCGGCAGAGGTTGTTGCCCAAATTTGAAACATCTGAAAAGAGTTATCGTTGTTGGAGAAAGGTCAGCAGAAGGGTTGGTTAAGGTTGAATCCCATTAGACCTGTTAACCTCATAACGGGGCAGAGCTGGGAGTGGTACATCACCATCTGTGAATGTCAACTGTGAATCACCAAAGCCTATTACTGTTATACTGTCAATAGAGCAATACAGAGATCAAGCAAAAGAGTGACAGACATCATTAAACAGTATTATTAATTTAGAGAGAAAATTACAGC
>JAZGTK010022777.1:0-10164 GCA_036877625.1 Ambastaia sidthimunki | reverse complement strand
TATTATGTATTGAATAACTTCATATCTTTGCTCTGTTTTTATTTTAGGATGCTGAAGTGAGGCTAAGGTAAGGCATCATGTTTATTTGCTATTTTATGCTATTTTTAACTGTCTACTTGCTATTTTATGCATATAATATATATATCAACCTAAACTAGACAGTAAGGTTTGAGGACAAACTTGTATAATAGTTTGAAATACTTTAGGTCTGACATTCTACCCTGATTTAAGATGATGCTAGCATGTTTTTGTTTTCGCAGGATGTTAGCATGTTTTAGTATCAATTAGCATGATGCTAGCATGTTCCTAAATAGAATAACAATATGTTTGCTTTTTCAAGCCAAAATAATTAATGTTTTATTTTTTTAACGTTTTTCAAAAGTTCAAAGTTACATTTGTTTTATTTTATAGTTTACTATGAGGAGTTTACGATTATGCTAAAATTTTGGAAAAACATTAAGAATGAGTGTTTCTGAACTGTACCGTATCTCATTTTTTTGCATTTATAAAACCTAGATGTAAAATGTATGTGTGTTGTTTTCACTTAAAGGGCAGCCAATCAGAGGAGGGACCCAGAAGACCATACAGTAGATGAAAAGAGAGATGATCCATATATGGGACATGCACCCTAAAATTAATGGACATTCTGTATAAAACTGATCTCATTATATAATTCTAACCAATGAGTAAAATACATTGGGCTACTGTGCCTTTTTCTGAAGAGACAAAATACTTGTTTGTGTAAGTCCACATATGTGAGGCACATATTTGTTACAAAGAATGCTCTTGTTTTAACCTAAAAGCTTTATTATTTTTCAGAATTTGTTATGCAATCATTTGAATCTAGTAATTCTTTAGATAAAGTTCTATTAGAAGATTTTCATTAAAACATAAATATAATTGTTTGATATAAAATACTGTCCCTGCAAAATGACCATTGTGCTACTCAAATTCTGTTAAGATTAAACATGTAAGATGATAAGATGTTTGACCTAGTCAATATCTCAGTGTTTTTACTTTTAATGAACTTACACAAATGTACATCTAGAGACATTTTTTGCGGTCGTTGAGAAAATCAGTCCTGCTAATGACACGGAGTCTGATGTACAAAAGTTTTTTTATGCCATCCACCACTCCTAAACTTCATATATTATATAGATATGGGTAAGACTTATGCCCATTTATCCGGCTTATCTATAAATATCTATCTGGCATTTATCACCATTCAACTATTTCATTTGGCTGAACGGTTGCTGTTAGAACTTGTTCTTTAGCATGTCTTAAAATGAAATACAACAGAAAACAACATAGGCACAACATGACATATTACAGCTAGTCATTCTTTATCAAAAACTAGTCCAAAATGGAGAAGCCATGTGTGGGAAAAACTTAGTACACCCATGATATAATAGATTGTACTGCCACAACATTTCATTTAAGTTGAGCTGTGGACTTTGACGGCCATTCATGGTCAACTCAATAAGTGTGTTTACATGGAGCATTTTATTCAGATCAGTTTAAAAGTACAATCCTTTCCTGAAAATGCTATGTAATGTAAACACCTTGATCAGAATTAAAAGGCCCAAACGATTGAAATTTTGATCAGTTTGAGAGAGGTGGGATAAACCTTTTTATAAAATTATCAAACAAACAATTCCTCCATGTAAACACGTTATTTAAAGCATGTCAAGAAACTAAAAGAAGCTGGCATAGACCATACCGCCGAGCAAATTCGAAATAGCCGAAAGGCTTTGAAGATAGCATACTACAAAGCTAAACTGCATAACATTAAAAGTGGAGAAGACCCCCCCCAACTTCCCCTTTTTTTTTACAAAATGGTCGAAGTCATGGGTGGGCGACCACTATCTGGTGTGAGTGACAACGGAGTGAATGTGGGTTTTCCAGAAGTATGTGGTGATGAGGAGACCTCAGATGAATGCTAAACAGATTAGCATTACTGGTAAGTTTCCATTAACATTACAACATGGCGTCACTTACTATCATCAGGGAAAGTATTACGTTGTTTAACTTAAACAATACATCAATGTAGAACTACTCCATTACAAGTTAAACTTATGCATTAAACCCTACTTTATATAAAGTACATACCCATTGGTCTTAAATAATAATTGAAAGTACTGGTTTAATCAAAAAGATTTGACAAAAGTATGTTGTATTGTTAAGTAATGGTACAAAGGACCAGCCAGTTTCTGTTATTAGTTTTTTTTACTCCCCATAATGTGTAGATGATGAGCACAGCATCATAGAGGCGTGAATTAATGACTGCACACAGACCATACCCGATACCTGAGGGCAGTTCACATATGACATTAAAAAAGTAGATTGCTTTAAAGTTAAGTGAAGGTAGGTTATGCCTTATTTATAGTGCATAGATAAATGGAAATTAATCTGCTGAAAGACACTCCTTGACAAGTTTCTCCCATATATAGGCAACCCCTCCTTCAGTACCCTTATCACCCACAAACACAACATCCATTTTCCCATTTTATCATCTGCAATAACATTCTATTGAATCTTTTCACTTGCCCATTTGAAGCTGGATGGTAAGGTGTGGTCCAGGTCTTGGTGACTTGTAACAGGCAATAAACTTCATTGAACAGTGAGCTCTCAAAGTTCCGTCCTTGGTCAGTGTAAATTTCAAGGGTAACACCAAAGCGGGAAATAAAGTCAAACACATCTCTTTGCAGTTGTCTTAGCTCCTAGCTCGGAAATAGGGAATGCCTCTACCCAGCAGGTAAACTGGTCGATTATAATGATTTAACGGTTGCCTGACTTAAATTCTGGAAATGGTCCTAGGACATTAGGTCCATAGGTGCTTCGGCCTGGTAGTTCTGGAGATTGGCCCTTTCCATTGGACTGGTGATCTTACAGGAAATACACTGGGCACTTTCTGAAAAAAAGGCGTACATCATTTTCCATATTGTACCAGTGATAATGACTGCGGAGGCGCATGAGTGTCTTTTCCTCCCTGGCATGCCTTGCTTGTGCTGGATTATGACAGGCTTGGAGAACCTCATTCTTCAGGGAAGCAGGAACGAGTAAGCCCAAAGGTGACATACCTCCAGTGGCATTGTCCAAACGGTAGTAGAGAATCCCATCTTTCATCTCCACTTGAGACCAACACAGCCAGTACTTGCGAACTGCTGGGCTCAGCATCATGACTTCTTCCTTAGCAGGCAAAGATCCATCCAAAGATAGGCAATTCATTTATGGAGGACTGAAAGGTCTGGGTCAGCTTACTGTTCTTTCTTGAGACTTTCGAGGCCCAGTGGTTGCAGCCAGTTTGCGGAAGGACCTGGGTTGTCAGCACCTACTTTATTCACAACTACTCTCAACTACTTTCATTCTGACAGTTGTGTCAGTGTGTGAGCACCCCTAAACAGATTCCCCTTGATAAGGGTCTGCTGGAAGCTGTGATCTTGCATAGCCTGACCGGAATCCTCTGTTCCATGTTATTAATCATGATACTGCCTGAAGACACACCATCGGCTGGGCTTAACGGGCTCTAGAACAGCAGGGAGTTCTGGTTTTGGGTCGTCTACCAAACCCCTGTGACTGCACTCCTGCGGCTCCTCCTCAGAGTCCATGTCTAGATCAACCCAGGATACTCAACATGTCCTCCACCTCTGATCAAAATCTTGCCTGAGTGTTGCTTTGACGTTGTGTTCGTAGGATAAAACCAGACACTGTGCCTCATCCAGTGATACAGGGTTACGGTTCCTAACTTCGTATGCCACTTTCTGGTTGAGCAGCCCTTTGAGAAAAGCGTCAGCAGCAATTTGCTCCCTGAGCTCGATGTTAGCTCCAGGATAAGCCAAAATGACTAGCCTGTAAACCTCCTCAGCAAACTCTAAAACAGTTTCTTTACATTTACATTTAGGCATTTAGCAGACGCTTTTGTCCAAAGCGATTTACAATATGAGAAAAACAAAGAAGCGATCAATCACAAGATGACAATATGCATAACCGTACATAGATACAATATCCTAGCATACCATACTTCAGTGCTTGAGTGGATACCTGTTAAGAAAGGGGAGGAAAAAGTTTTTTTTTTAAAGAATGAGGGTTAGACTTGTGTAAGGTGTTCCCTAAAAAGGTGGGTTGAAAGTCATTTTTTTAATGTGGTGTGGGATGAGGCAGACCGAACCGAGAGTGGAAGATCGTCCCACCAGCGGGGGATGTTGAATGTAAAGCTGCGAGTAGGTGGTTGTGTATGTTTGGAGGATGGAATAGCAAGACGACGTTCGTTTGACCATAGGGATCTGGAGGGAGTGTATATGTGAATGAGTTGGTGAAGGTAGGATGGTGCAGAGCCGGTGGTGGTTTTATAAGCGAGTAGTAGTGATTTGAACCTTATGCGTGCTGCAATTGGTAGCCAATGAAGGGTGATGAAGAGAGGTGTAACATGGGCTCTTTTTGGCCCAGACGAGCTGCTACATTTTGGATTAGTTGTAATGGTTTGAGTGCTCGTGCTGGAAGACCAGCCAATAGAGCATTGCAGTAATCCAGCCTAGAAATGACCAGGGCCTGGACAAGGAGCTGTGTTGTATGAATGGTGAGATATGGTCGGATTTTTATGATGTTATACTGGGCAAATCTGCAGGAACATGTTATTTTAGTAATGTGGTCAGAGAATGTTAATTGGTTGTCAAAACTCAAACCCAGGTTTCTGGCTGTCCGTGTTGGAGATAGGGTGGTGGAACCAAGCTGAATTGTGAAATTATGAGAGGCAGCGGGGTGACCTGGGAAGACCAGAAGTTCAGTCTTGGCTAGGTTAAGTTGAAGATGGTGGTTCGCCATCCAGACCGAGATGTCTTCCAGACAGGCTGATATGCGAGCCGATACTGTGGGATCATCAGGGTGGAAGGAGAAGAAAATCAGTGAGGTAGGAACAAAACCATTGGAGTGCCGTTCCTTGGATTCCTAGTGAAAAATGTTGATGAGGATCTGGTGATTGACTGTGTCAAAAGCTGCAGACAGATCTAGTAGCAGAAGTACAGAGGATTTGGACTCTGCTTTTGCTTTTGACAGGGCTTCAGTGACAGACAGCAGCACAGTGTCCGTTGAGTGGTTGCTCTTGAAGCCAGATTGCATGTTGTCAAGCCGGTTGTTCTGTGAGAGGAAAGATGATGTCTGGTTGAATACAGCTCGTTCTAGTGTTTTTGCAATGAAGGGGAGGAGTGAGACAGGTCTGTAGTTATTGGCGGTAGAGGTATCGAGTGTAGGTTTTTTCAGCAGGGGGGTGACCAGGGCTTGCTTAAATGTAGTAGGGAAAGTGCCACTGCGAAGGGAGGAATTGATGATGTGAGTACGGGATGGTGCCAGTGAGGTTGTCATAGCCTGTAGGAGATGGGAGGGGATTGGATCAAGTGGACAAGTGGTGGGGTGGGAGGACAGAAGTTTGGAGACCTCTGCCTCACTGAGCACAGAAAAAGAGGTGAGCAGAGAATTGGGTGGTGGTAGGTCCGGTCCAAGGGATAAGGGTGGTTTTAAATTGGTTGCTGATAGCTGCTGTTTTGTTGATGCTGCTGTTTTTGGGTGTTGGTGGAGGTAGAGAGGGGCAGAGGAGGGAGTTGAAGATTCTGAAGAGCTTGCGTGCATCAGATGTGTTGACTTTGTTGGTGTAGTAAGTGGTCTTGGCATGGTGAATGTAAGTGAAAAAAGAGGACAGTAATGTTTGATACATACTGAGGACTGCAGGCTATCTGGTGTTGTGCCATTTTCTCTCAGCTGCTGAAAGTTTTATCCGGTGATCATGCAGGACATCAGACATCCAGGGGTTGGGTGGAGAAGATCGAGCTTGCCTGGAGAAGAGGGGACCGAGGGTATCTAGACAGGATGTTGGTGTTGAGCAGAGTGTGTCTGTGGCAGTGTTAACATCCAGGGATGAGAAGTGCATAAAGGAAGGGAGGGATGATTCAACTGCTTGTGAGAGGGAGCTGGGAGAGAGGGAGCGGAGGTTTCGTCTGCGTGAGACTGATGGAGGTGTATGAGTGTTGCATGTTGGGAGATGGATGCTGAATGAAATAAAAAAAGTGGTCAGACGTGTGAAGTGGGGAAATGTTGATTTTGTCAGTAGTGTGCAGTTTCTAGTAAAAATGAGATCAAGTTGGTTGCCTGATCTGTGCGTACCTGGAGTGTTGATGTGAGAGAGGTCAAATGAAATGAGTAAGTCTAGGAAGCCAACAGCGTGGGGTTTGTCCAGGTGGATATTGAAATCACCAAAGACTATAAGTGGGCTGCCATCTTCAGAAAAAGGAGGATAGCAGCATGTCCAGTTTGTCCAGGAAGTTCTGTAGTGGACCTGGGGGACGGTAAACTACAACAACATGGATATGTGCAGGTGAAGTAATTGTAATGGCATGGTATTCAAAAGATTGATTAATGGACAAAGTCAGGAGTGGAGTATATGTCCAGTTGTTTGACAGAAGCAAACCTGTTCCACCACCCCTGCCTGTTTGGCGGGGAGTGTGAGAGAAGCAGTGGTTGGTGGAGAGGGCAGAGGGGGTAGCTGTGTCCTCTGGACGAATCCATGTCTCAGTAAGACCTAGTATGTTGAGTTCAGAATGAGTAGTAAAGGCGGAGATGAAATCTGCTTTGTTGACTGATGATTGACAGTTACAGAGACCTACTGAGAGAGGCAGAGGTGGAAGGGAGAGGGTACAAATAGGACGAAGGTAGGAGTGGGTGCATTTTTTGTATGTGGTGCGGGGACGATGCCCAGTGCAGAGAACAGGAATTTGTTGGAGGACCATGGTGTGTGGAAAGCATTTGTAAATTAATGTAAGGAATAAAGAAAGATACCTAAGTGCCTTGATGGTGTACTTGCTCGGTGGAGTCACGCAGGTAGAGTCGATGGTCTTTACCCAAGTAGGTCTTTGCACGAGGAGGGCTACACACAAGGGCTTAACGCTACCTGCTGACGCGATGGCTGCACTTAAGTACGTAACTGCTTGAGTAATGGAGTGAAAACAGCTGACCATGCCTATTATTATTTAACAGTATACAGGTCAATAGCGTGTGAATGGTCTTGATTAATAACACGCCATGACAGTGCAAACAACTGTGTGAACGAGCAACGTAAGTGTCGTTTTCTAATAACAACACACACTTAAATTACAACAACACCAAAACAGGTTTTAACTACATAATTGAATGCAATTATGTTATTATACGAAGCAATCATCCCCAGATAGCAACAGGTAACACTCAACAAAACTGAAACAACGTAAACCAGTAAACAGTAAACTAAGCACGACTTACACGTTACTGCCGTCTCTGTAGACTAAACGCTTCTCTCTTTAGACTGCCGCAGTTCCCCAAGTCTCCTCCGTGCTGTGGTGGCAGGCTCTTTTTGGCCAAGTCGGAAAGCCAGCTGTTCTTTCAGGAGAAAAGTAATCTTCCCGTATGTGTTCAGGTAATAACTCTTAGACATTCATGCAGTTTATCCACTCTCTCTACTGCACTCCATCTGTAAATGACAGCTCTGCGCTCAAAAGGAATGATAAAAGAGTCCCAGTCATCCTTACCATTATAAGTGTCAAGTTTAGCTTTAGGTCCATCTGGAGCTCTACCACGAGGGGCTGTGAGATGATGGGTGGGCGTTGAAACAGTGGAAGGTGTGTGCATGTGTGGGCCCAAGTTGAATGAGCCATTATAACAACTGGGTCCCTGTGCATGGCCTCTGGGTCTCACATCAGGACCAGGTGTTGAGGAAGTTGGACTAGCAGGGCTCCATACATGTCTATTAATGACAGCAAGCTCAGCAGCAAAAAGTTGATCAGCATCTGAAGGCCCTGTTGCATCTCTGTTTGTCACTGTCTGGGGCAGATAAAAGTGTGGTAGTGTTGTTCAAGTTCAAGTTTATTTATAAAGCGCTTTTCACAATGGCCCATTGTTGCAAAGCAGCTGTACAAATGACAATGAAAAATATCCAAGGATTTACAAGGAGTAAACATTTTTGAAACTTGAAAAAAAGAAAAAATACAAACGTATATAAAAAGTAAGATAATTGAAAATTGATAGAATTAGTAAACAATACTAATAGAGTGTTCCCTATGCATATTTGTCTAAGCTAGTGTCAGCAGACTCCCTGTAAGCAAGCCAACAGGGTGACAGTGACAGGGAGCCAAAACTCCAGTGATTAATAAATGGAGAAAAAAACCTTGTGAGAAACCAGGCTTGACAGGGACGGCCAGTTCTCCTCTGGAATGCTAAAGCTGCAGTCTGTAACCATGACTATGACTGGTCAAAAGAAAAGCAAGGCATTACATTAAGTGGTTTACATCTAAATGGTAGTACTGGTCTGATTAAGTGACAAACAAAGGTGTCAACAATGGATGAGGCCATGATGATGATGGTATAAAATAGGAGAATTTGACATGGAAGGCGGTAATAGCAAAAAGTTACTTATAAGAGCTCTATAAACAATCTGCTGTTACATGACGGAATGTATGCTGATGATTAAAAAACGTAAATGAGTACGAACACCGGAGCAGTGACAACACCCAGAAGGAACTGGAGCCCAGGATGGCCCGACGAATACTTGATTCATTTTGGAGCAGGCTGATCTAACGCTCCCCTGAGAGAAAGCCCCAAAACAAAGAATAATTAGCGTAGCTGCTGTTCATAACATTATGAGCATAAATCAACTTTTGCAGAGGTTAAGATGGAAAGGCCAGAGATCAATTGAATTATGAAAATGCACAGCTAAAGAGGTGTGTTTATAGTTTAGATTTAAACTGTAAGAGCGTGTCTGAGCCTCGAACAGCATCTGGAAGATTATTCCAGAGTTTAGGAGCCAAATGTGAAAAAGCTCTGCCACCTTTAGTGGACTTAGTGAGGTACTTAAGGGCTATCCCATTTAAGGCTTTATAGGTTAGCAGTAATATAAGTAATGCAGAATTTGACAGGCAGCCAGTGTAAGGATGAAAGTAATGGGGTTATATGATCATATTTCTCTGACCTGGTAAGGACCCTGGCTGCAGCATTTTGGACTAACTGTAGCCGGTTTATTAGGGAGGCTGGACAGCCACCTAAGAGTGCTTTACAATAGTCCAGTCTGGAGGTCATAAAAGCATGAACAAGCTTTTCTGCATCAGAACTAGATGTTACGTAGCTTAGCGATATTTCATGGAAGAAGGCAGTTTTAGTGATGTATCCCACATGACTTTCGAATGACAAATCACTGTCCAATATGACGCCCAAGTTTTTAACAGTGTTAGATGAGGTAATGTTACATCCTTCTAATTTAAAATTGTAGTCAGAGAGGGTCTGTTTACTTGAGTTTGGCCCAATAAGTAATATCTCTGTTTTGTTTTAAGTCTCTAAAACAGTCTGAAAGAGTCGCTATGGAAGTAATATCATTTGGTCTTGATGTAATATATAGTTGAGTATCATCTGCATAATAATGGACATTTATCCAATGACTTCTAATTATATTTCCAAGAGGCAGCATGTATATTGTGAATAGCAGAGGGCCTTAAATAGACCCTTGTCGCAGGCCATATTTACTGGCATTAGTGCAGACGATTCCCCTTTTAAATGTACACAATAATAACGGTCAGACAGGTAGGAGCGAAACCATTGCAATGCCTGCCCTTGAATGCCAACGTAATTTTGTAGTCAATCTAACAGCAAGATCTACAACAACATGATCTATAGTGTCAAATGCTACGCTAAGATCAAGCCAAACTAATAATGATATGCAGCCTTTATCCGCCACCAGCAGTAAATCGTTTGTAATTTTGACCAGTGCAGTTTCTGTGCTATGATGTGGTCTAAACCCTGACTGGAATGTTTCAAAAATATCATTCCTGTGTAAAAAAGCACACAGTTGAGAGGATACAACCTTTTCTAAAATCTTTGACATAAAAGGGAWATTCAAGATTGGTCTATAGTTTGCCAGTTCATTTAAATAATAGTTTATAATAAATAATATAGTTAATAATATTAAGAAGAAACTCCTCAGCTGCTGGTAACAGCTCTATCAATAGTTTAGTATTGATACTAAACTATTGATATGCAGCCTTTATCCGCCGCCAGCAGTAAATCGTTTGTAATTTTGACCAGTGCAGTTTCTGTGCTATGATGTGGTCTAAACCCTGACTGGAATGTTTCAAAAATATCATTCCTGTGTAAAAA
>JAZGTK010022776.1:0-10164 GCA_036877625.1 Ambastaia sidthimunki | reverse complement strand
AAAAAAAAAACCCACTATTCTAATGAGAACATTTTCTTGACTAACCAACCATCACAGCTAAGTCGATGTCAAATTCAGCCAACAAATTAAAGACAGCACCTTTAAAATCCCTTCATATGCACCCGTCATAACAGATGTGACAGCTCACTTAATGAATATTTCTAAACATGCCACATTCCGGCAGTTTCTAATTATCACTGGGTTAAGAGAAACGGCCGTTCATATATCTCTGTCACAGACGCCTGTTAGAATCTGACAAACAGGTGAAAGTGGAGTGTAACACTGAGTGTTTTTCCCCTGACTGCAGGGTCTTATCAGAAAAGGTAATATGTCACCTGTCTCCACCTGCTGCTGTGTTTAGATGTTTATATATAACTGCTGTTTGTGAATCTGGGATTCAGTTCACAGCAGAGTGTCTGTATAACCCCAGCCTGTCTGCTGATGCATCTACCCTCCTACCCGAGCATGTATCTGTCTGTCTGCACCATGCACGGGTATAAACACACAAGTACTCATGCTAGGACTGCATGATACTGAAGAAAAGTGTGTTACTTTTGCTAACAAGTGATACAGTATGACACGATAATGCTTTAAATTTGTAAAATCAATTAAAATTATATTTAAATACATTTTAAACTGAAAATGATGCGTTTCACTTTCTTGCTAAGAAATAAAAGCAATAAAGCTTCTGACAGAAGTCTCTGCATCAACTTCTAAATGACTAGACTGGACAACTTTGTAAAGTATTAAAACTACTAAATATTTACATACAATTGTGTTATACGTGTTATGTTGTGCACATTTGCAATATTTTAATTCGATGTATTGTCCTGCCCTAATCGGTGCCTAAAACCTTTTTTGTCACACAAAAACTGTGATTTCTCAATGTATTTATATTGGTGGTTTATCACAGTCCTGTGATAAACACAATCAGGGATGCCCAGACAAACAGAGTAATCTATTGATAACATCACAGAGCCACAGTGTTTACACTTTTCTGGGAAATCAGCCTACAAATGGGTTACTAAATGTGTCATAAAATACTGAACTCAACTCACTGTCAGCACAGTTGTGGATAAGCATGTCATATGTTGCCAGGCAAGTCAAGTCACAGCTATGCAGCACAACAGACTCACACAGCCGGGCAGAAAAGAAGGACAGGGGTGAAAGAGGACAAAATAGCAAAGGCGGCGAATTTAATTTACCAGCATGCAGCCTAACTCAAGTTTATAGCCACTGCCTTGGTGTTTGATAAAAGCTTAAAGTGTCCTAGCCATCACTTCCTCCAGACTCCTTCAGGAGAGATAGATTCTACTGCCTTTAATTCAGCCAGAGGCAGAACACACATGATGAATGAGAGAGCTGTGCACTCTCTCTCTCTCTCTAACAAGGACAAACAGTTCTTGTACCTTTCCTGTCTGCAGCTTTCATCTATGGGGCGTGTGTGTGTGTGTGTGTGTCCTCAAAAATTATTACGATTGAATTAATATCTTGACAGTTTCTCCTAGACTCAATGGAGAGTGATGGAGTCTTCTATTTCTCACGTTTCTCCTGGAAAGAAGATCCAGCAGTCCTACATGCCTGCTGATGAGCTTCAGAAGAGATCTCACACTGTGCTCAGACTTATCTGCCACCAAAAAATTCATTAAGAATAATATAATTCTCACCACACCGAGCTATATTAGAGTATAAATAACAGATTATAAATAATATGACTATTTATACTCATATTATTATATACATTATATATATTATACTCTGATAACCTCTGATCACTTAAGGCCCTCGTGTGTGTGTGTGTGTGTTCCTCTGAACACGTTTAAGAGTACAACTCAGTATGTGTGTGTTTAATGGATTGTGTGTGGCCATCTGATTGCTTGCTCTGTAGTTGCAATCCCTCTGTGTAAACATGCCATAAATACTCATTAGTAATAACAAGGGGATGTCACAGACACACACATACACACAAGAGCAAGCAAACAACACCTCGCGGCAACACTAACGAGAGTGACTAATTTAATTAGCACAATAAAACAAGTCCAAAAAAGGCAGAGCCTGTCCTCTACCAGATCCAGCTTAATGACTGAATTAATCAGCAGTCTTTACACATCTAATCTTAGAGGACACAATCTCTATTGTTCTGTCTCTCTCCTCTGTGACACTTGTGTAAATCTGTCTGCACCTCTTTGTTGTACATTCTGTGAGACTCAACAAACCAGCAGCCCGTCTCTAAAACCTGATGTCGTTATTCATTAACTCTGATTAAATCAGTAATAAGTCTCATGCCACCACAGAGACGCCTAATGATCATCGACAATTACTCGAACCGAACGAGCTCCGCTTTAATTGAGTTTGATTCTCTTCTATTGTTCATTTGTTCTCTGTGAAGACAGGCTGACATTATCCGCAGGTTTCGAGAAATAAACACGTCTGCAGGTTTACGTTATCTCAGCGTGCGATCCGATCGGGGTTTCATTTTGCGAGGAAAATACTGCGACAAAGCAGCATCTCGTTGAGGTAAACTGCAATTAGATGCAAAAGAAAAATCAATGACAACAGCCCACAAGAATTATGGGTAATGCAGAGACTCCATAGTCAGCAGTTTGGCTGTGATAAAACTATTACGACCTAATGAAATTATGATGACATTTCCTGTGATTATTTCTAAGATATCTGGAAAGCACAAACGCCTGGAGGAAGCAGATAGTACCAGATACATGTTGTGTGTTTCAGAATTGAAAGTAAAACCAAACAAACAGCAATGAATCAGTGGCTTAAACATTTTTGCTTTAAGAAGCACCTTTTAAACAGTTCCTCCAAAAATGGAAATGTCACTGAAGAACCACCGTGTCCGTGAGCTGAACCTGAGAAACAGTCTAAATACTGAACAAATAGATACACACTTTTAGAGCACCATCTAAAGCACCATTCTTCAACCTACATTTCAAATGATCTTCAGAATACCGTAAATAAATGAAGCTTCAATGAATGCAAGGCTTATTTTCTAATAACTAATTAAGAACTGTAGACTGGACTCACCAGTCTGTGTTTCTTCTGCAGAAGTTTCTTCTTCTTGCTGTGTGTGTGGGCCAGGTGGGGATTGTTCTCCTGGTCAGAGTGATGGTGCTGGTGGTTGTGGTGGAACCGGTCCTTGTGTAGGTCCAGGCTCAGCCCGTTCGGCACTCTGCTGGGTTTCTTCTTGCGCAGAGGTCCTGCTTTGTTCTGCCTCCGCTCATGGGGCTTCAGACTCATGTCCTTCTGCCAGACAGAAAGAGAGAGAGATTCATTAGAGAGACATTCTGAATGTAACATTGATAACATGAAATCAATATCAAATGAATTTGCTTTCTGTATAAATGTTTCTGGTTTTATTCAACAATTCATCAGCACAATATGTTAAGAGAAAAAAAATTGCTTGTAATTTAATCAAAACATTATCTTATATTATCTTATCATAATATCTTTCGCCAACACTGAAACAACTTTTTGTAGCTAAAAAATTAAATGTGTGGGCGGATACCAAAAAAATTCCACCAATAATATCACAGTGTACTTTTCAGGATCCAAAACAAATCAGTAAATCAAATACAGTCAACATCCTACAATATTTCCAATAAACATTCAGTGTAAATGACACATTCCAGAATTTAGTGTGAGGTAAATGATCTGTGAATGTCTCACTGTCTTTAAGAAACATTAACACATAAAACACCTTCAGTCTAAAACAGAAATGGGTTCTTAATCTTAAAATTCTGAAGACTAGTAGGCGTGTGCTTGTTTAACCTCCAGCAAACATTGTTCTGGCAGGCTGATAAATAAAATAATCTTTACTGTAACATCCCACAGAAAACCAAAACAAATGGTGATCAAAAGAATTCAAGTACAGGTGGGAAAACTTCTGCCCGACACATTTTCTCAGAGGACTCTGTAGAGATGAGCTTTGTCAAATTGAATATTGGTCTTCCTGTCCAGAGGTGCTGTGTATCGCCACATATCTCTGCTTACAGAACAAATCGATTACATCATTTAGCACCAGTCACAGTGAGATAGATACTACACTGAGACACTATAGGAAAGAGAAGTGAGACATTATACTGTATACAGTTGTATACTGTCTACAGACTAGAGCCTGACAAAGAGTTCCACGTATTTCGTTTGTGTGTCTGCACCACAATTATATTATAGAGAAAAAGTTTCTTAAAGTTCCTTAAAGGGAAGAGTTCTTAACGTTACAGTAAGTTTTAAAAGCACATTAAGCGATCTGAAAAGATCTGGGAAAATTTGATTCCTTATGATACGACTCCTTTAATGGCCAAATGAAAAGCACATTAAAATGATCAAAAATACGAGAGGCAGCAAACCAGCTACAAAATGATGGACAGCACAGGGCTTTTATATGTGGAACTAATGACCGTACGCCTCTCCACAAGGCTGAGATTTTCATCTGACTTGAGATGCATGAGACTTTTTATCTTTATCTAATTTTTTTCTTTTTATCTCATTTTCAAGAGCTTAGCCATTTTTCTTAAATGACATTTCCTCTCAGCTTCTCTCTTCATTTGAAGCTGTGTGTGTGTGTGTGTGTAAAGTAATATTGGTGTGTGATAAACGTAAGGGCCCTTGTGAAAGTTATTTCTCTATTCAGACAGTTTTAAAAAGCCTTCCTTCTGTTTCATCATAGGCATGTGTAGACTAATCCAGTAAAATGACATGTACGACCCCACACATAAACAGTTACTTAACATTTGTGCATATGGCTTAACACTTTTATTTAAATTGCGTACAGTGCAAACAGGAAATCGAACCTACAACCCTGATGTTGAGCAATGCTCTCCCTGAGAAACCTAAAAATGAGCCAAAAAATAACAGTTTAATATTTGAGAACAGCCGTTTTAATCACCCGTTTTAATGTATCTGATCAACACCTTATATAAAAACTCTTTGTATTCACATGCTGATGTATCATCAGCCAATATCTGTCTGCAGGGCTGATCCTTCATGTTAAAACGATACTTAATCAGATTTCATGCTTCAGTGATATTACATGTTTAATAGCCTCCTTCATGTACTTCAAGTCAGAGGATCAAAAGAACACTCTGGTGAGCCGACGGAGCGTGTCAGCGCGGTAAGATAAGACCGGCCGTCACGCCCTCAGATCTGACAGGGTGCTCTGGTGATTTCTGTAGAAGGACGAGATACATTCAGAGATCAGAATCATTCAGGCCACAGATCATGTGTTTTAGCTGCTGCAGGAGAACATCATATCCAAAACTGAGGGTATGTATATTACCTACTATTAAAAAAAAGTATGTATACCGCACAAAGTATGCAAGTATTCTGTATGTACGGAATATCCAGATGAACTACTACCTTTGCCAAAATGTGAAGTCTACAAGCAGAGCACATTGAACTAGGAATCGTTTCCCACAATGCAATGCGCTCAAATAGCACACAGTATATTTTCAAAACAATCAGAGCATATTACATTCAACAGTGCCAGAATTTTTCGTTTTCTTTCTCAAAAGGCATCGGATGTAATCAAAAGAACCACAAGAATGTACAATAAGCCATCCGGGGACAATGAATGGCAGGAGACATTAGGGTCCGGAGGAATCCGGAGCCATCTGGAATTTGGTTGGGATGATAGACAAGCACAGGAGATTACTGAGTGTATGGAAATTTGAGTTGTCAAGTACACTGAGCATAACCTTGAATGGCTCTTCCACTGCAATCTATCCCATAATCAGCAGAAAGGGTTTGGAAAGGAGCGCTGGAGTAACTGCTGAACTACAGCCAGGATGACACGGATGGGCTTAATTCAGTTGGATTTTCTTCAGCGGGAACCACAGTGATCTTTCAACAACATGGCAAACTTCATTAATTCATCCGAAGGCACATCTGGCTCTAACATGCACGTCTCACAATGAATTAAATACAACAACATATGATGGTTGAAAGTTGGCAGAGGGAAAACTTGGAAATCTTAGACTGCAGTTTAAAAAAGGTTCATTCAGGGAAAACATCTGACATATGTTTGATTAGGTCTGCTCATCCGAGTCTGTCTTTGGAAAAAACATCAAGCCCTACTTTTTGTTGTAAACTCTCCCTTTTCTGTTCTACAAGTGGGTTTCAGTTTATATACTTGTATACTCTTATACTCTCATTTTTTTTTTACATGCAGTATTCTTATGATGTCACCAGAGCTTTTATTCCGAGACATGAGGTCAAAGTGTTACCAAAAACATTTAGTTTTATATAATAGGAGCTCCTAACTGACAAGGGCTTCTGGGTGTTTAACAGTTTAAAAATAGTTTAGCTCTGATATAGTACATGCTAATGTGTTTAGCAGTACATTTTGGAACAATTTCAATATTTTTGTTTATCCTGCAGAACTAACTGCATACTAGAGTACAAAAAAAAACTTCAAACGACTGAATAAAGAGCTAAACTGCTTTCAAATGTTGCTGTATGTCAACGCAAAGGTTAAAAACAATAATATCTTCCTTTTACAGAGAAAACTTCCTTTCATTTCCAGCTATATTTGTATTCTTTAGCCATTTCCCAGGAGATTAACTGAGGTAAACTCCAGATACCAGAACAGTCGATCCACACACACACACACACACACACACACACACCTCCCTAGAGTTCACTTTACTGGCTTGCTTTCCACAAGTTCCTCTTCTGCT
The DNA here is from genome assembly GCA_036877625.1 of Ambastaia sidthimunki. Taxonomy (NCBI): domain Eukaryota; kingdom Metazoa; phylum Chordata; class Actinopteri; order Cypriniformes; family Botiidae; genus Ambastaia; species Ambastaia sidthimunki. The sequence continues at coordinate 3,475 of JAZGTK010022776.1, read as the reverse complement.
GTGGGGACTTAAAACACTTTCTGACTCTCTCTCTCTCGCACACACACACACACACACACACACACATTACTCAAAAGCAGCGTCTTTCATGTGCAAAGTAGGTTTTTACTGTCTACCCAGGTTTTATCTTTCATCTGCCTCACCATGAACACGCAAAGATGTCTGAACAGAAAAAACACACATTTAGACAACAGACAGACATTTACATACACAGAAGTCACAGACAGAAATAGACCAACACGTGCTTTCCCAGGTTTATCAGGCAAGTAGATTTTCAATATAACGTCATTGTGGGGTTTTTTTTATGATCAAGATGTTAATTGTACGAGTGTTTGACTGAAAAAAATTGTCATAATCTACCTCCTCACCTTATCCGACTCACAATGGTAACTTTATAATAATAATTTAAAATTTAAGCTGTCAGTTCGTATTTCACAGGAACGTTAAATGTCAACAGTATCAATAGTCCAAAAAGTCTTCATAACAAATTACTAAATACCTAAGAAGTATTTTTGCAGTATTTTTTCTGCCACTGGTGCCCCTCAGAAAAAAAACAAAAAACATCCTGATTTAATAGTGACGTGTACAGATGTGGGTGATGCTGACGAGGCAAGCAGGGAAAAAATCCTCTCCTTTCACCCAGTGGTAAATGAGGGAACCAGAAAGAGCAGCACTGGAGACCTGCACTTCGATCCCATTCCATGATTACAACCCTGTTCTACAGCACAGCCACTCCAGGGATCAGTTCCTCTGCCAAGCGTAACTACACGGGCTTTTGTGAGATGGAGCGAGAGATTCCATCCATGGCCTCTGTTTTATTAGCCTTATCTGTGGCCCTGAGGGAAGATATTACTTCTTTAAGAGAAAAAACTGCACTAACTGGAGAGAGTGCACTATATAAAGCGTTGCAGTTTTCAGAGTGCAGGCTTTGGTGACCGAGTGATGATTTGGAAAACAATGCATTAATTTAGATGTATTAAAGATGGAGGATGTAGGGATAAAATGGAGGGAAAGCATGAGTCTGTCAGAATAGGCATATGGAAAAAAATACCACTGAAAAAGTAGCTAGACAGTCATTTTTGCCAACTATAAAAGGGACACTTCCAGTTCTCACCAGCTCCTAACTCATAAGCCACTTCTGAAGCAAATAATATTCTAATAAACCAAGAAATGTCCAGTAGCCCAAAAATGATTCAAACAGACCAATTTTGAAAACGTCTCAACATTAATAATAATAACATAGATAACCTCATATTAAAGCAAGTGCAATTCATTTGACAGAAAGACACTTTTAAAAGAACACATTTCTGATTACCTGCCCTACTTGACTAACTTTCCCGTGGCCAATCACAGGCATGCTTACATTTTTCATAACGCACTTATTGCGTGTAATTACTGTAGTATATTTGGCACATCTCTATACACTACAGTGATTTTAGCACATCCTTGTGTTATTACTTCATTAACAGTTAAAGGCAGTGGGCTGGGGGAAGGGGGGGAAGCTTTCAAATTCAGGTTGAAAGCCATCAGCTCCATTACAACAAAGGTCAAGCATCCCCCTGCCAACCGGCACTCATCACAGAGAATATTTCATTAGCTCGGCTCAATAAGGAATCTGATGGACGATAAGAGATGGATTAAAGATGTATCTAATTAAAGGTCTGACCCATCTAAGAGAGTGAAGGTGGGAAATAAAGACCCCATGCGGATCGCTGAGGTCACGCATGGATGGCGTGAAAGGCAAACATCTTGTTCTGAAATCAATCACCCTGACAGGAATGGAGAGGAGCTTGTGCTTTGAAGCCCTCTGCTTTCTTCTGCCAAAGTAATGGAGCTGAATCACTGACAGATGGAGGAAGCAGCGGGGGGAGGCGAGGAACGAATCAACGACCGAACGAATGAAGCAGCCCGTGTCCATGTGGGGGGAAGTAGTTCATTCACGCTTGGGCAGTTAGTACAGATTCACTGTAAAAAAGCCCTTCCTTTAATAGCACATGGTAGATCCTCTGAGATCTGGGCGGTACTGTATTTTTTGGATCTATGTTCTAGAACATTCCAGAAACAAAAGCAGTAGTTATTGATTGGCTTGGAGCATTCATTTAAAGGCATGCAGTTGCTCCTCTGTCAGTCCTGTGGTGGAGATAAGACACTTCCACCCAGATCTCATTCTAGAACATTCTAGAACCACCAGCAACAGTTCCAGATATTGGGTTGGAGCACTCTCTTACTCACATGCAGTTAGTCTTCAGGGACCTGGGTAGTACCAAATTCTCTCCATTAGAGAGATAGAGAACTGACATTCTAGAACTAACATTCTGGAACTGAAAATAACAGATCCAGACATTTTACATCTTACATCAGGATTTTAATACTCTGTGGAAAAAGATTCTACAACTACCAAATGTTAAGGTCCGTGTTTCTTGAACAAGGATCATTTTATGTACTAAATGATCACCAAAGCACTCTACTGAGGTTCTAAGCAATAAGATCACGTCTCAAGATAAGAGAAGCATCAAAGACAAACTGAAAAGCACATCAAAGGTGGCAACACGGGTTACTGCATAACAGGTTGCCCCACGAGAGCTGCCTTTTATGTCATGAGAGGGCAAAGTCTTTAAATTAAATTCACACGAGACAAAAGAATCAATTGGTCAGAGAGCAACGTCTGGATTTAGTCTAGACAATTAACATGATCATAACATTTAATTCCACAGAACAAAACGCTTTTCTAACAGCTGGCTTCATCAACATCAGAGTGAAAAATAGGGGAAAAACCTCAAAAAGGGCTCTGGGGATAATTATTAAAAATGTAATAGCTTCATAACTGATGAGTACAAAATGACAAAATAATTATTCTTTGCTTTCATGTTTCTTTCATGTCAAGAACCGCAGTGGACTCTTACCGGCTTATTTTGCATTAAATTACAAAATCACTAAACGTTACATAAAACAGTAATGTTAAGAAAAAGTGTCAAACAAAATGCACTTTGATTCACAGTTACGGCATTGCAACAGCTAACACATTTAGGCTAGCGACTGGCCTCAAACTGGGCTGATACTGGTATATAATCCACACTTACCCCTCAGGAGTGCTTTGCACATTCATTACACATTCAAACACACAAGATCCTACAGTTAGATTTAAATGTGTACATTTTATGCTGATGACAAATCAATATCTCCTTTAAAAAAATCCAACCTATCAGTCAGGAAAGTGTTCGTTTTAAAGCTTTAGTGTGTTTGTTTGGACAAATGTACCGTCTACAAAGGCAGGTTAATCTAAGTCAGCCCTGTTTTGCAAAGTATTCTGTTTTTTAAATAAAGGCAACAAAATCCCCCTTTTTCACATAGCGAACTCAGTGCTATTCACCTGACACAATTAACGTTGCTAAAACTATGCAAAGAAATGATGCCATCAGCAATCGCAATTCATTCTTAGCAAGTTCCCGACTCGATCTTTCACAAGTTCTGCCTC
>JAZGTK010022775.1:0-10165 GCA_036877625.1 Ambastaia sidthimunki | reverse complement strand
GCAACAGGACAGCGCTGGCTCGTGTTATGCGGCATCTGGAGAACTGGAGTAATCCTGAGAGATTCTGTCTTGTTTAACTGTACAGCTCTGAACAGCATAATCTAGCTAGCTCCATTCTTCAGTGATAATGAGAACCACACGGGCCCGCGCTGTGGCTCTTTTGGGGCGGACGAGGCTATCACGCAACAGGGTGGACAGGTACAGCAGGTTGTTGGGCTCAAATCACACAGTAATTTGTCACGTCCTTCCTCAGTGTGGAACTGACAGCACGACACTGAGGAAAACGTATAACAAGTGCGGCTTCCTCAAACATGAGACCATTTCCTCCATTCACACACAGAATAAATGAGGTCTTATCTATAGTTCATTCCTCATTTAGGAAGTTCTTGACGTTCTGCAAATTGTTATCAGGAGAATACATTAAGGAAGGGTTGGTCCTATATTAAATTCCGAGGGACAGAGAAGGTCTTACCCTTGTAAACCTGGAAAAATAAAGCAGTTGGAAAAATTTCATGAGAAGTAATTTGGTTTCATTTTAAAATGTCACACTTTTGATTTTTGATTCAGAATCTTGGGGACCCGCAAATCTGAGGGTCTCTTCTCAAACTCCACAGGAGGCAACTTATTGGTATTACTGGGGTCTTTGTCCTGACAGGAATCTGGGAAGCAGAAGACTTCCAAAAGGTTTCCATTTGCTCACCTTTGCTGACTAGGAGAAACAATTGAGATATTAAGAAGATGTCTTTGGTGATTAGTCTTGAAATACAGTGATCCATTGAGGGTTGTTCTTACACCCATGACACCAGACTATCAGATTTTTCATTACATTCAATTGTTTAAACAGGCATATTGGCACTGCATAAGTCTAAAACTGGTCAAGACCGCCTGGGATGCCTCCCCTGGTGGAGGTACATTTATTGTACTGTATTATGTATCCCTTCCTGATGACAGTTTTTATATTAAATTCATTATACATTAAAACTTTAATGTTTTATACAGAAACAGGATTAATTTAGGTCTCATAAACCAGATAAAATGTGAATGAACGGCTAATCTAAAACAAATAATAGAAAATGTGAGTGACAGTTGCCAGGGCTTTACCTCAATATTTGACTGCTAACAGGTTCTGAGTGTTAATATGTTCTCTTTTGTGGTTGCTAGGATGTTATGGGTAGTTGCACCCTACCATCCACAAAGTCGTCCTTCCAGGTGAAAATAATTTGTCATATCCTAGTCTTAATTGCTTATCTCTCTTAATAAGTCACATAGTTTGGGGTATCATTTAAGACCATGTGATATTCATGCTAGAGAACATGGATATAAAAGAGTCACAGTTAAGAACAAGCCAAAATCTCAAAGGTGATCACAGAGTTAACTGGACACATGACAATACTGATTGCCTCAGGTCTCAGTGCAGGACAAAGAGTTCACAGTCCGCCATCACGAATCCCTCATGTCTGACAAGTGACTTCACAATGTGTTGTCCATAACTGTAAACAGATTCTGGAATGTTCCGAGATCCATCATGACTGGGGTAAAAATGTTGCCTTAACCCTGGGATGGAGTACAGGGTCACCCGGCTGCTGTGGCCTATTGAAAACAGGCCGTTGAGAAGAATGGGAAAAAGAAAAATGGAGAAAGTTGAGAGAGAGGTGGCCTCTTTAATTCAGATTTGGTTGGTGCACAAGTTATTGATGTGGTTTTAATGAGACGATTTATCAAGCACGTTATAGCTGCTCTGGTTTTTTGTTAGTATGGAAACGTTCTACGGCCGAGAACAGAGTTCATTACTCACTGGATGACTTCATAGCATTTTGCTAATTCTTGTTTTAAATGTATTAATTAGTTGCATCATGTAGATTAGATTTGTAGATTAATCACGTTAATTATTTTGGCCGTGTGCACCTGTTTGCAAAATTATCTTTGATAATATTGTAATTCGACCGCTTTCTGGAGTTTCTCAGATGGAATCGCTTGGTAACATCTCAAGGTTGTGTTGTCCTCTATTTAACCAGGTGACTGTGCTTTGCTTCTACTGGAGAATTGGTTGCCTAAAGAACTTGTCCTGAATTTCTTGAATTTTTTTGAATTTTAAATTTAACAGTTTAGGCACTGGGCTCGGAGAGATTTTGTTTTAATGAAAATTATTGAATAATAAAAAAAGAATAACCAGATTAACTAGTAGTGTACTAGCTCAGCTAGTAGAGCATGCCACTAACAAGACCAGAATTATGGGGAATGCATGGTTGTTTTAAATATATACCCCAAAATGCACTGAAAGTTGTTTTGGATAAAAGTATTTGCCAAATGTTAACTGCTTTGAAATAATTTAAGCTGATTAGGGCCCCGTCCCAAATGTCGACCCAGCCCTTGCGGTACTCCTCAAAGTCTACATTTGGGTGATGTAATGCTGCATGGACTGTTGACTAGGAGACTTATAAGTGCCCTTCTGAATCATAAAATGATAAATGAAACACCTTACGGTCTTACAGGCCTTTACAAACACATGTAAGCTAAGACAACGAGACCACAGATCCACATCAAGTGCGTGATTTGGGACAAGAACTTACTCATTTATCATACTCATGTTGGTCTGTCAGAAAAAGATACTTTTTACTGCCTTCTACTGACTTTTGCAACTTTTATAAGAACAATAGTTTTCTGACATATATAGCTGTAGTTTGTCAAAGCAATGGGCTCACATCTATGTCTGTTTTGTTGGCTGACCTTTACAGGGTAAAACAGTTTTTCAATTGTCCGGCAAAAATCCAAGTTTAGACTCAAACTAGTAACTTGGCAGAGCACTTTGGTTCCTGAAACAAGACACGATAAATCCATTTTCTGCTAAGGGTTGAAACTTGCTTACTGTACGAGATAAAATACAATGTCTTTGGTTTAAAAACATTTGTGTAGTAGTTCACTGCATTTTTGTTTGTCTTTGTTACATGAATGCAAATAGTGATTAAGTCACGCTGAGGTCACATCCATAACATCCATAGATTTCCCATAAAGCTATTAATCCATAAATGGGTATTTACACAAAGTGACAAAGTAAAGTTGGTCTTAAATGGTTTCACACAAATGGCCTAAGCGAAAGCACATAATATCATATTTATCCATGTATGTGTCTGCCAGATCTTTTTATGTAACATCCCATCACATCTAAACAATATCCAGGTGCTAACAGTTCACCAAACAGCAATAAAACCATGTCAAATAACACAATAAATGATTTCTCGCACATTCTTTAGGGAATATTGACTATTATTGTCAGTTCTAGGGCTGATTTAATGGATGGCTTAGCCCTGTCGCTACCCAGCTAACAATTTTAGGTTGTAAGAATGTTTCCTTTTAGTAACAAATATGTTAAAAATGTTCTAGGTGTGTTCAAAATGTCCAGTTTTTAGACGTTGTATTAAATAAGTACATTATAAAAATGCTATTTAAACATTTTCTTAATTTGGCAACTATAAAACATTCCACTAACAATGTAAGAATAACATTTTAATAAATTTACATTTATTCGTTTGGCAGACGCTTTAAGCAACTTTCAGTGAATTCAAGGTATATATTTTTATCAGTACTTGTATTCCCAGGGTTCGAACCCACAACCTTTGCACTGCTAACGCAATGCTCTACCAGTTGAGCTACAGGAACACCATAAATCAAATACATCGTTTAAAAAGCGTTATAAAAAAAATTTTTATAGCTTTGAGAGAACCTTTAAAGAACATTAACTGTTCTAAGAATGTTCTAACAACATTTCCTGTTGGCTGGGTACAAATTGCAGCAACCTGTTCTGAATTATAGTTTCCCATCTGCAATTAAAGGAAGCTGTTTTTGGAGAGTGAATAAGCAGCGCTTTCATTGATAGCAGATGAGATATATGACCAACTGGGGAAGGTCAGAGTTTGGGACAGGAGGAACTTCTTGTGGTCCTACAGGAGCAATAACCACAGTAGCAAATGGACCGATGCAGGTTCCTTTAGTACCATCTGGGGGAAACATCAGTCCAGACAACTTTTCAAGAACATCAATAAGAGAAGATTCAATGAAGACAGAAGGTTGGATTGTGAGACCGATCTGACATTTAGAAGGACCACACAGGTGAAAGGTCACAGGAACCCATTCTGGGTGGCATGATGAAATGCTCTCTAAGCGGTGCCCCAAGAGCACCATGAAGATATCTTGAAGCACCTTGGGAGCAGTTTCATGGATCATGTCGGGTAGTGTAACAACATTTATATGAAAACTCACTCAGTCAATGTCCTATTTATAAATGAGCCTGTAGACAGAAATTAATTCTCTTTATTATATTAATACATGTATTCTATTTCTTACTCTAAAAAGACATTTATAAACAGAGTAAGATTAAAAAAATACTAATTACACATTTGGAAGCTGGTTTTATTTGTTTAGTCTTCCAACTAACAGCTCAACTGATAGAACATGATTTTAGCAAGACCAAGGTTATGGGTTTGACTCCCATGGAACACACAATCTGATAAAAATGTAAGTCGCTTTGGGTTACAGTGTCTGCCAAGCGCACAAAAAAATGGTGCTGGTCCACATTATGCTGATGAAACTTGTTGACCAGTGAAACCCAGTTTACATTTGATGCATTTGGCAGAAGCTTTTATCCAAAGTGACTTATAGTGCATTCAGGGGATACATTTCAGTGCCTGTGTTTCCTGGGAATTGAAACCGCAAGCTTTGCGCTGCTAGCACAATTCCCTACTAGGAACACCAAACCAGCGGCCAAACCACAACTAACACCGGTCAAAAGTTTGGAAACATTTTATTTTCAATTATATTTAGTCTCAACATAATTCCCTTAGATACATTTGAGTTATTTTATAGTTTTCAAGAGTTTACTATTAAAAATATATATAATATCATAAAAACTAATAAAGAATGAGTACGTGTTTCCAACCCTACTGGTCTTTTCAGCAGGAAGAAAAGAGAGTACAAGTGGCTAAAGTCCAACTGAATTTGCAGTTGGAGTTTTGTGGGAGTGATAATATGTGACTCTGTATTGGTCTCTGTGTCGACCTGTTGGCAAAGTTTCATCACCATCCTGGGACCATAAACAGGGAGGAAAGGGAGAAGACTGACCTCTGCCCATTTATCCCCAACGTTGACCAGTCACAGGAGCTAATTGGGCACTATTGGTACTCCCATAAACACACAAAGAGACTTCGCTATGCCCATACACAGTCATGGAGAGCTACAATCAATTATGTTGATGAATTAGGTAGATGACAAGATTGCCTTTAGAAAAACTTTAAATCATGAGGCTTCAATCAAATACGAAACATGAAGCCAGAAAATGAACACCAGTATATAAAAATATATAACCAACTATATAAAAATATTTTTTTAAACATTACAAATATACAATACAAAAACATAAGCATTATTTACTTCAATTGCATCCCTACATGTCTAAATTATTTAGGGACATATCTGTAAGCTAATGGCTAAGATAACACACAAAGCTAAAGTAAAGCTTTAGCAAAACATGTATGCATTTAAAGAATGTATTTAACTTCTGTAAAATGACATTTTACAAGTAAAACAAGACGTGGAACATTTTTTGAATAAGCAAATAAGGGTCAATTGATTCAATCATGATGTTTTGAAAGTTCTAAAGTTCTTCTCAAGTCCATGACTGTTATGGGAATTGAGATCATTATGTATTGAAGAATGTCTACAAGATGTCACAAGATGTCTACAAGGGTAGTTGCCAGGGTCAGTGTACAGCAGAGAGGTCACATGACTTCGGACTCCAGAGACAGACTTCGGAGCGACAGATGCCAATGGATATTAGCCTGAGACCTGAGATTCTGCTCCGGACATCAAACATGGGAAAAGCACTGTGTCTTTTCCAGGAAAATCTTCTGTGTCTCTCCAATCAGTCTTGTGGAGACCACAGTGGACCCAGTGGGACTGAGAGAAAAGGGATACAGTCAATGTGCGTTTAAGAATAATGTGCATATATTGAAAAATTGTAGCATATTTATTATGCAGTAATTTTATATACATATTTGTAAACCAGTAACTATATTAACAGTTTTGTATCTTGCTTTGTAGCTTTTTTCTAAACTACATTTGGTTAAATTCTCAGATTTTGTCAGTTCTTTATTACACTTTAAAGTTTTGTTGGCCTAAATTGCAAAATAATTTTCTTGGATGTCAATTATTTTTATAATAGTGTCCAGAAGGGTTCATTTTGATCATTCGAATTGCTTTTTTAAATTTATGTGTCCTGTTATGTTCTGCCAGGAAATTACTCTAAAGTTTATAATATTTGTATTGACTTAAACTATATCTCAGCAGGCATTTAACCTTTAACATAAAACAAAACCATTCGTTTATGATCGTGTGAGCATTTCCACAGTTCCAAAACACAGAATTGCATTTAAATCATCTGTTAAATAGTGTAAATGTGACTCTTTTTAGAACAGTTACGAGTATTCCAGATGTGAGCTGAGTTTTAAGTATTCACAAAGGATGTGTCACAATGAATAAACTGCTGGTGTTAAGTCCTGGGGCTTATTTTAATTAAGATAAAATGTCCTTTTATAACAAGCAGCAAGACTTGTTTATTTTACAGATGATGTGGTATTAAAAAGACTGTTATAGCTATACAAGAACACATTTAACACGAGTTCATGTGAGTTTGAATGAAATACAAGAAATTGAAAAGGGTATTTGTATTCCAAACAACCGGATATGTAACTAAAATTGCGTTGTCAGAAAGATATATATTGTATGGCCTAAAACTAAAAAAAGCACTAAGATTGTTATAATAACTAGTCCAAGAAAAATGCAAACGCTAAATCTTTTTAATAAATAGTGTAAACACATTAGAAACAGCATGATATGAAATATTTATGATAAAATTATTTGAAAGTTGATGGCAAAAATACAAGAAAATATGTTACACAAAAAGGATCATCACTAGTGTTTAAATTCTCATTCCTAGTGAGCTGCCTACCTACCTAAGAAAGCATTTTAGACATCATTAAAGACACACCCCATAGATAGCAAGGAAGCACACTAGGATTTGGAACACAGCCAACGAATGTTCCTCAATGCTAACCTGTAAACATGACTTACATGCCCTCCCAGCCTTTCAAACAGCTAGACTATAAAGTCAGTCTCCTCCTCTCTGAACCAAAAGCTGTTATATGCAAATCTGTAGCCCTCTGGGTTTAAAACTGATTCTGAAGTTTTGAATTTCATTACAGGTCCATATGTTTTATATACATATGTTCAGCCACTACCACAACAGTGAGCTAACAAAGAAACCTTTATATAGAAGGAACCATCTTTAATCATATACGGGATAAAGGTCTGTGTAAACATTATTAATGGTGTATATTACACTGAAAATAGGGATGCTACTCCCAGTTTAGAAAATGTGTCCGCAGATTGAACCGAATTGAAGCTGTGCACTCGGACATTCGGACAGTTCGTAACTGTTGGGAGGATTGTTTTGCTTGTATTTGTGTTCTGGGTTTTAAGGGAGGTTCGGGTTCCTGTTTGACTTGTCAAAGGCCGGTCAAAATGTTTATTAGTTCTTCTGGCCTGACAGTTGGATGTCAGTCTCTCAGGGTGGAACGCTTTTGTTTGTGGACAGTTTTATAGATTGTATGAGGACAGTTACAAATGTATTGTTATCAGTATAATGATATACCAAATTAGATTTAAAATGTAAAACTCGCCACTGTGATTCTAGGGTGTTCCTTGTGGTTGCCAAGGCGTTGCCAGGCAATTGCTTGGGTGTTCTGGGTGGTTTCCAGGGCGTTGGTATGTGGTTGCTTGAGTCTTCTTTGTTGGGACTGGGTCTCAATGATAATATGGCCCCTACAAATGGCTTGGGTCCGATTGATCAGAACAGCAATACTAACCCAATACTAAACTCACCTCAACAAGAGCGATTTAATTAACAAATGCTAAAGTTTAGTACCTAGAAGGTTTAAGCAAAAGTAATACTGACACTTGCCCTAGCAAACTAATTATTACAATATGTGCATGTAAAACACATTTAAATAATCCAGGTTTACACTGTATTAAACTAATAACCATTTCAAAGTTTATATTCATGAGTCTGTAGCTGAGACAGAAGCCTTTCTTACCTCCCCACTCCCTAAAATCAGTGACGCCCTTAGGGTGGCCATTATGCAAACCAAAATGCATGACCCAAGATCCCTGATGGTCCTTCCTATGAGCTGGTAAAGACGCCCCAGAGCTCCTGGATTCAGCGTTGTCCACACATGGGCCAGAACAGATCCAGCTGTAGGTGAGTGGAAGGGTTTGGTTGAAAACACTTTGTAGGTGTTAAGATAATAAACCAGGACTTATTCAGAGAGTAAATGGCAACTGATGTTGTTTAAGAGACTTATGTGCTGAAGCCAGCAAGGCCGGTGGGCTTCAAAGTCTCCACTCGGCAGCTGAGTAAATACATAGTAGGAAGCCAGAGGTCAAATAAAAGTGGGGTAGGAGGTTGAGGCATGATGGGAAGGGTAGAAGATAGATGCTAATGTGAAGCTATCAATATTAATTACTGGGAATAAACGCATATATCAACATCAAAGGCATCTGATACCATCATTTGTTATATATACAGGTATATTAGTGCTCTTAAGAGACCAGGAGGTGAAAATATCCAGATACGAAATATGTCAAGAAGGTTATATTTGGTCTGTGACAGTTTTAAGTGCCACAAGAGACAAAATCCAGCCGTGGTCCTAAAAACACACAATCAGCAGTTAAAACAGTGATGATTACTGCAACAATATTTCTGTACATGATCCATCAGATTCCTGAAGAACATCTGCACCCGATGAGAAACTCCATTCCGTCCTTCTTATGCTGCTGAGATCAAATACTTCAGAGTTTTAACATGCTCCACTAGTCCAACACTGTCAATGATGTAAATGTTGCACTAATTCGCCAAATCCAACATGAAAAGAAGCTCCGGGGTTCAAATCAAATAAACCCACTGCAGAGAGACCTCACACCAGATAACCTCAAGCAGTAATCTCATGATGTTATGGATGTAATAACTGCTAAGGCAAAATCAATCGGAGTTCCAGTCTGTTTGATTTTATACATTGGAAAAGATCTAAACTGTATGAGTCTCACTGCAGCGTGTAACTCAAAGTGTGATTAATGGCACTTACTTCTCCTTCATGCCTGAAGTCTTACACTGATCTTGGCTAATAAAATTGTCCTCAAAAGTTAATGTAGGAATTATTAATAAAGACCATATGGAAAATAAATGAGGTCTCTTTAAGAGCTCAGCTGAATTGAATGAACAGCAAATACAGTATTGACATTTCTTGCTCAGAATTTTATTCTAAAAAGAACATTATAATCTCATGTCATGTTGTGTTTCTCAACAATGTCACAAAATAAATCCTATTATCAAAGAGATTTTAATATGTTCACATACATTTCTCAAAATATTCACAACAAAGTTTATATAAAAATATAAAATCTACCTTATTTGCTCAATAATCTTACTGTATGTTACAGTTGTCTCATTTTTTTGTACTTTTAAGGAAGGAATTCTGGAAAAAATGTCTAAAACAAGAATAATTTAAACGTCTGTGAAGTTTGCTAAACTATGAAAAAACAACGTCAACAATACAGTCATTTTTATGGGTGGGTCTGATGATTCATTTATTTTAAATAAGATCAATCTTGCAGTCTTGTGTATGCACATGTGCAGACCTGCATTTGTGTGCGATTTCTCCAACCAATCAGAAAGCAGGAGGCTGATGTTTACCTGCATCAGAGTTTAGGAGGGAAAGTTCCCATTTTCCCCAGAGACACATTGATCAGTGAGATCTCATGCTGGGAAAGAATTATCCACATGGGCTTTGAGCACAATAAGGTACTGGGTGTGTAATGCGCTATTGGTGTGTATGTGTTTGTGTGTTTGTGTACCCCTAACGAGCCCAGTGCCGCCATCGTAGACTCTACGGAAGTATTGGCGACTGCTGAACAGTGACAGCAGGAGACAGGAAAAAAACACAAATACAGGAACACACAGTATATCAGAGACAGAGAGTAGACAGAGGGAGTAATCATAAGAGAATCACACGTCCACTAATCGGAGAGAGAGCGAGAGACAGATGCTATTAAAGATAGA
>JAZGTK010022774.1:0-10165 GCA_036877625.1 Ambastaia sidthimunki | reverse complement strand
GTGCAGTGCACTATTGTATTTTAGCAAATGTCATAGGTTATCTGGTATTAACTTACATATACAAAATGCTGTGCACAGTATATATAGTATACACTGTATAAATACATATAAAGTGTGGTAGTATGCTATTCCAAGTATGTGAAATAGAGAGAATGAGCACTCTCACCTCCATGCAGTTCTGCCGGTCCACAAGTCTCTCTCTCTGGATCAATATCTGACACCCATAGTGTACGCACACAAGATTTCCAAAGGCCATAATGTGCCATCTCACACGTCTGGTTGTTCCTGAAGTGTTTGGGTTGGGATAGCTCCACCCAGAACTCTGTGCCCATACCCAGTACTGTCAGAGTAACACCAATGACTGCAATAAAAAGTGACAGTTTGATCTTGCCCTCCTGGCTGTCACTTATTCGAGGGGGTCTTGCTCTTTTACCCCCTCGTCCAGCCTTACTTCCAAGTCCAGCTAATGCAGCCATGCCTACTCTGCCTTCCTCTTCCTGCTGCAAAAAAAAGTTGGACCACATGGCAGCCACAATGCTTTGGGATAAAAAGAAAAACTACTGGAAGAAAATAAAAAATGGAGACTTCAGATAATAGTCTGGAGTTGGGTGGGCAAATTGAAAATAAAGGAGTTTATTATTAGAAATAAAAAGCTCAGAAAAGGACAAGAGACGAAATTAAACTGTTCTGTGATGTAAAAAGAATCCTGTATATAAGAAATTCATGGGACAGAGGGTCATTTCTGAATATCGTAGAGTGGGAATTAACTGATGTTTATGAAACCTGAGAATTAAAGACTTGATGAACCAGACAAAAATAATAGATAAACACAAACACTTGATGAGAAACAAGGGGTATAAAAACTGGATTGACGTCTCATAGAGCAGTGAAAAGAAGATGCATTCCTCTTTCGGTTACCCTACAGGAAAGAGAGAGAGAAAAAAACAAGAAATCAAAAGGCAGTAAGTACAAAGAAACAGACGGACTGAATGATTAGAGACTCTGTTTGTCTTATTAGACAATGGTTAGTGAGATATTGGGATGGTGAGATATTGATACTGCATGCGGCAAACATTACTGTACTGTATTGATTAAAGTAAACACTTTTATTACTGCGCACTTTATTATTTGCTAATAGTCATAATAAATCCTTTTATTAATAGCAATTGCAAAGAGAACAGTCACAATACCTGGAAAACAGCAATATATTTGTCCTCTGTTCAATATACAGACATTAAGTTTTCAGTGAAGGTTAACGTGTCATGATTAAGTCACGTTGTCTAAGAATTGTCAGCTCACAATGTGAGATATCAACACATACCCCATGCAACACAGAACTTTTTTAGTCCTGCCGCTGTGATCTGTGCCATTTTAAGGCCTCATAAATACCCGAGCATTACGTGTACAGAGAACTATTACATCTATGGTCAGTGAGATTCAAGGTGTGTGTTGTTACGGTATTCTAAAAACAGACGAGGGATTGGAGAGAGTTTAACACAGAGCGAACAAACCAGCAGATGAAATGCAAGGTTGTTTGAAGAGGAGGTAGAGAAGGAGAGAGCCAGGTGGAGCAGTAGGTGTTAATTCATGTGTGACAGTCATACTGGCAGAGGGTCTTAAGCCATTATCACTGTACCAGTACAGGGAGGCAGTACTACAAGACAAGGCTCATTGAAGCCAAACACCCACACAGGACCAATAGAGAAACAACAGCTATGTGGCACACATCCAAATATGTAGTGTGATAGACTCACAAGAACACCACTGTGGTGATATTAACTTTGACTTTTCAACTAGCTATTAACACAGATCTCTATTTATGCAACTGACGTGGCAGTATAATTGTCATTGTTTGACTCAGACAATTACAAATATTTACTTGTCTCAAACTTTGGCCAAGACTACAGTATGTCTATAAACAAAACAAGCCACCCACAAAGTTTATTGTCCAGAAAAACTAGATCTGTTAAACTATATACCCAGTAAGTTTTGTGAGCCATTAAAACCCAAATTAACCACCAAGATCATCTCGTCAAAGCTCTTTATTTAACCCCCGATTCTTGACAAATTTCTTGACAAATTTCTTGACAAATTTCTTGACAAATTTCTTGACAGTCCTTTTATACACCAATCAACACATACTTATGCATAGTGACCTAACCAAGATGGCTTATTCTGATAGCCAATATGGAAGAAATTAATTATTGTATTAAATCAATTATCAGTTATTAGTGTTTCTCAGGCCCACACACTCACTATTACATTTGTGATTTCAACAAACACAAAAAATAAACATCACTTATCACAATAAATTACATGTAAAACTTGCAGGTAGTAAGACTGAAACAAGTTAAAATGAAGCAAACTTTCTGGCTATGGTGCCATATCAAGTCACGTGTGCAAAATCATTTTAAAACAATACAAATGCACAATTATTTTGCAAAATACATAAACATTTAAACTTTACAACATTACAAGTTAAATATTATATTACAAAAAGTATTTTAATGTAAATTTAATTAAAGTCACATCACACAGATTTTATTAAAACTATAGCAGCATACATGTAGCAAATGCACTGAAATGCCAACAAAGTTTATCAACAATGAAAGCAATCAAATTCTGACCTGTTCTGTGTGGGTGCAGATCTGATGACTAGATGAAACTCAGCTGTGAGAAGAGAGGGAGGGACACAGAGAGAGTGACAGAGAGAGGAGGAGGCTTAGGCAATCGTCGCAGAGGTTGAATGCGTGATCGCTTAGTTGGGGGTAGATATTAAAGATAGTTACAGCAAGAGTGTTTTTCAGGTTTTTTTAACTCGAGTGTGTATTGGCATGAGTTTCACATTTGTGCAGGAAAGTGCTTGTATGTCAGCTGATACGTGAATGTTTGTGCGTATGCATGGGCAAGAGTTCTATTTTGGACAAACACCTGTTAATGACATTAAATGCGCGGGAGTTGCAAAGACAGGAGAGAGAGAGACAGAGAGAGAGAGAGGGGTGGGGGACTGTTTGTGGCGAGACAGCAGCTGATAAGCGAGAGAGTAGCTTGGAAAGTAACAGTAGGGTCAAACAGAGGGGTGTGCATAGAGAATGAAGTCAAATTAAATAATGTTTTTGAAAATAATATTCAGAATAAATACACAGAAAATATAAGGTTATAGAAAGTTGAGCCATGGTGTAGGAAAAAGTTCACACTTTAATAATAGTCTCAGGAAAATTTAGCCAATGGCCACCTTTAAAGGTCTTCTAATAGACCAACAGAACGTGATTTTCTGTAACTAGCCTTTCATAAATTCATCCATCTGTATTTGCAAATATCATTGTGTGAATACTGAACCCAAGAACTACCCACTTAGGCAGGGAGGGGTCTGCTGGCCAACATGCTAAATGATCAGCCAGATTTTATTGTTTGGTATGGTTACATCTGAAATCTGTGATACCACAATAATAATTAACTAGTTAATTCAAATATCAGTGGAGCCATTTCCTCGGTTAAAAATAATAGAGATTAGTGGAAAATTTGTGTAGTCTTTGTGATTTAACACCTTGAGAATTTACATTTCTTTGCAAATAGTAATTATTGTCTATTTTATGGGAATTTGCAAAACAATAAGCAGAATAGTTGTGCTTGAAAGAATTTTCTGGTCAATAATACTTACTGGTTAATAATACTTACTGATTAATAATAGCCTCAGTTATATATTTCATATTATTTGATTTTATAAACCCCAGGGACATTAGCAAAACTATCTTCTTCTGAAATGCGCTGTTTGTTTTCTTTGATTTGTTAGGAACTTGTGAAGCCTGACTTGTTTACCCAATAAATTACACCGTAACCAGCTTTTTGACCTTTTCCATATAATGTGCATGAGAAGGTCCATGAGTAGTCCAAGAATGTCATACAAGACTGAAACTAGCAAACAGAAGACATGTTTTAAACATTTAAAATAATGTATTTCCATGCAGGGGTTTTTCCATTTAAAAAATACAATACAGTGTGTTTAAATAAACCACCCAATAAATGACTTTTGCCAGTCATTTATAAGATTTATTCTGTTTGTATGTATTGTTTGTATTGTAAAGCACACTGTACTTGTAATATTCGCTATTTTTACTACAGCAACCAACTTATTTCCATTTTTATTTACACTGTTTTCCAGTTTGTCTTTTTATTGTTAAGGAAGAAAAAATAACTACATTATCTACCCCAACCCCCACATAAAGGCCCCAGTCTAAAAACAGACTAAGCTCAGACACTGTAACAGGACATTTCGAGCAAGCAGTGCAGGACAACCAGATCTGTTAGCACTATCTGCTGGCAGAGTTCAGATGCAGTCAATCCAAACGTATGCAGTTTATTTCACCAGAATATTTTTCTGGTCCTCATACATAAATGCATTGTATTAAATCATCTCATCTTATTACAGTTTTAAAAAACAGCAGTGGACAGTTAAATACAGAATGTATTAAAAAAAAAGAGAAAAAGAAAAATAACAGTTTCTTTTAAACTGTGTACACATTTGGTTAGATGGGGCAAAGAAAACGAAGTTCATAAGAAACAATACAACTATTAGAGGGAGAGGTGGAAGGAAAGAGGGAGAGAGAACAGGAGCAGAGGATGGGGGGGTACAGAAAAACAGTATAGACATAATTGGTAAGATTCAACCTCTACAAGATGCCTGTAGTGGTCTTACCTCATACATTTATGGTGTCAAGAGAAGATACAGAATTTCCTCTCTTGCACACATTTAACTTCAACATTTACACTTAGCCCAAACACAAACAATTTCACAGCCTCAATAAAAAAACATAATAAAAAAAACAAAGACCTCCCCTTTTGCCTCCTCGTTTTTAGATATAACATTCTTTTTGTTTTTTGATAATGCTGACTTTGTATCCCTCCACTTTCTTAACTCACTCTTTTGTTTTACTCTATCACTCCTATCTGATCACTCTGGCTCAAAGTATTTGAGGTGTCCAGAGTAGGTATTTATTTAGCACACTGAAGGTGAAAATGACATATAAAACCAATATGGGGCGAAATTAAGTTGGACGTTGAGTGGCATTTCTAATTTGATCCTTTTCTGTAGACACTGACATACTATTATCTGTTGTCTGATCTTGAAGCTTTGCACATACTAGAATATTGTTGGTGTTGTCAAAAAACATCACAAATGATTGGCATAACATTCTGGCCAATCAAATGTGTCATGTTTTTAGTCTGGCAGATATAAAAAACAAAGCTCACACCCTCTTAGACCTCATAAATCTACATAATAAGGGGTTTTCGTGAATAAAATCACACCATCTGTGTTTCTCTGCCTCTTGACTCTGTCCTGTTTCTACCAGAAGTCTCGGCGGTGATAGGCATCTGGATCGCAGTATTTAGTCACCACCACTCTGTTGGCAAATTTCCTTCCTGTTAACCCTTGCATTGCTTTCTGGGAGTCGAACACTGACATAAACTCCACAAAGATCTAAAAGAGAAAAGGAAAACAACATTTTAATGTCAGACAAATGGTTTAATTTCAAATTAACATTCGCATGTACACTTAAGGGTTCAAACCTTTCCAGTGCCAGGAATTTCCAAGCCATCGACAGGACGTGGGATCTCAATGCTCTTGACCTGGCCGTATTTGGAGCACTCGTCCCTGACGTCTTCCACAATCTCGTCATACTCTTCATCATCCAGCAGTTCCTCTGGAGCCACCATGTTCATCAGACACAGGACTTCTGTTGGAATGCCACCCATCTGGTTGACCGAGCTGTTCATGAGACCTGGAACTTGCAGTGTCACTGGAGTCTGGTTTATCCCCGTCTTCAAAACATATGAAAAGTAAGAATGAGAGAAATGATGGAGCGCTTCAATATTTAGCTTCCCACAAATGTATTTGAGTTCCTCACCACTGTGGTGTTCTTGGAGCCCACGCTTGCTCTTTGGACCAGGAGTTTCTTGTCGCCCAGCTGCATTCCGTTGAGACCCGCAATGGCCTGTGATAATGAACAGTGCGCCTTGGAGAGGTTAATACGGGAGTCAATTAAAAGCTCTAAAGCGCCTCTAGCTCAACTTCTATCGTAACATTCCATTGTAACATCAGCTTCTATTCACATATTTATGTCAAATCAGTCAGATTACTTCCCATCAACTCACAGAAACATGTACAGTGCTACAAAATGTTCAGGGTGATGTTGTTTCTGAGAGACTGCTGGTGTTTAGCGTGTTTATATGATTTACTGAGTGATGGTACAGTGAGTAGTTTTAAGCCTCATAAAACATAGGTCTAAGAAGCTCAGAGGTTCAATCAGTGTTTAGTATTACCTGATCACTGATATTGACGTCAACATATTCACAGAAGGCATAGCCCTTGGAGAGGCCTGTAGCACTGTCTTTCACCAGGTTAAATGCTTTTAGGGGACCAAATGATGTTAACAATTCTTTAACCTGTGGAATGGAGATTTAGAATCTTTCAGTCAGAATAAAGCCACAAAACAGACAGGGATTGACAACTGACAACAAAAACACAAAAATTAAATCAACTTCAGTTTTAGGGCAGACAGATTGAAGTTTGGAAACCATACTGCCATTCTTAGTGATGAACTAAAAAATGAGCAATGTTATATTCTGAAAAAAGTAACTTTAAAAGAATAATAGTTCTTCTCTAACTCAGCAGTATGACAATAAATGTTTGTTAGAAACGTGTTGAAACAAATTGCTATTTTGACACAAACCTGGTCATCGTTGAGGTAATTTGGCAGACCCCCAATGAAGAGCTTATGGGCTGAATCCGGCACCACCGTAGAGACCACGCCTAAAGAGAGAGAACCTGTGTGAGCCAATGTAATTCATATTAAATCTGTCACTTCTTAAGCTTCAAAACAATGATTGTATAGAAAAATAGTGTAAGCAGAAATGAATTAAGCAAGCAAAATATAGTCGTGCCTGGGACATAGACGCTGGGGTTTTCACTCATGCCCGGTAGAGGTTGATAGTCGTGTGGTCGGCGTATCTTCAGACTCTGTCCCTGGAAAATGATGCCATCAAACGCCATGGCTTGTGTTGTCTCATCCACTGAGCGGAACTGTATTAACATAAAAACAACAGTTATATTACACTTCAGAAACACATATGTGAAGACCTACAAAACAATCACTACTCCTCAGAACAAAGACTGACCTCCAGAAAAGCAAAGTTCTTGTCCTGGTTGATCTGAACAGCAAGGACTGGGTTTCCTGGGGCTTGAGTCAGGCCACCCAAACGCATCTGAGCATTGAAGAAGTCCATCATAGATTCCTGTGAGAGATGAGAAGTGCAATTATCACACCTAAAGAAGTAAAAGCAGCTCTGTTTAGTTTGGCAAAATCATGTAAAAACAAACATTGAACATTGAATTTATCAAAATTTTGCTTTAAATGAGTAAAATCTGATCAGTGAAATCTTTCATTATTTTGTTTAATCATTTCTAAAGATAACAGCTTAAAACGTACTAGGTTAAAGATCACCTTACAACAAAACACACCAAAAAAATGCTAGACATGATCCCGGTGAATCTCACCTCTGTGATACCAAATGGAATATTGCCAACATACAACCGGCGGGCTTGTCGAGTCATCTGGCTGCCCACAACTGGAACAGGTGTTGGGGTCACAGCCAGACCTTCAGGGGTCATTGTGGGCAGCAGAGCAGTAGCTGGGATCTGACCAGCAGCTGAAGTCAAAGTAATTTTTAAAAGGATGTTAGACATACTGAAAGAGAGAGACAGACAGAAAAAGAGAGAGACACTTACCCTGCATGGCTTTGTACTGCATGGGTGTGATGTGTTCAAAACCTGGAGGAGGAACATCCCAGTATTTTTTTACTTTAATCTTTTTCTTCTCACGGTGTGGGGAGCGACTGCACAGGGAGAAAGAGATCAACAATAAAAAAATCAATGATAATTAAAAAATCTGGAGATATGCCAGATGGGTCTCTCAAAGCCCACAGTAAATGTTCTACAAAGCAGAGTAACTGATCTGCTAAGGTGGAAAACAATTCTAATAACTTCAACTTTTCAGAAATTCAATTGCGCACGCACCTGCGTCTGTGTCTACTATCTCCATGGCGATCTCGGCTGCCTCTCCTTTCTCGACTCCGCCTCTTTCTGTCCCGGTCTCTGCTGCGACTTCTTGAACCACTGCGCCGGTGGTGCTTGTTCTCCTTGTCTCTGTCTGCTGCACATGGAGTTGCAATGAAATATACAAATCATGATCAATTTCTTTAATTCAAAATGTGTACTAGGGATTCATTGAAACATTTAGTACTAACCTGTTGTACTTCTGCATAGATACAGTGGAGTTCAACAGTCTGAGTCCACATCTGAACATGCTTAATTTTGCATTTTTTTTTATTTAATCATTTTTCTATAAAATTCATTATCAGCATGTAACTGTAAAAATGAACATGGATTTATTAGTATTTGGTATGTCCTCAGTTATTCTTGCATTAAAGACAACATGCACTCAAACTGTAATGGACTCATATTTGTGTCAAACCTGAAAATACATGTTACACCAGCCTGATATAAGAATGTTCCAAAAAAACATGTTGTGTGCTTCAATGGAACGTAATGTGACCTTATGTACAAAGAAGTTAACATGTTTTTGTGCCATAAAAACTGCACATAATCTCTAAAATTTCATTTCACACTATAAAGGTTCTTTGTTTTACATTCCTCAAAATTCTCTTTCAAGGTTTAATTAGATTTTAAATCACAGATTTTCATTGAATCACCATTGTACATTTTCAATGTTTTATTTAGACTTCGAATCACAGATTTTCATAAATCATCACTGTAAATAAACAGCACACCTCAGAATCTGCGAGACCACGCCT
Source organism: Ambastaia sidthimunki (assembly GCA_036877625.1). NCBI lineage: Eukaryota > Metazoa > Chordata > Actinopteri > Cypriniformes > Botiidae > Ambastaia > Ambastaia sidthimunki. The sequence continues at coordinate 1,294 of JAZGTK010022774.1, read as the reverse complement.
CCTGAGCAAAGCAACTAACAGTTTTTAAATGTGTAAAGGTTTTTAATGCTTATAAGAACATGTGTTTGCTGCATTTGTTTGTGTTTTGTACAATCTGATGCAGATCATTCGAGTAACGGAGATCGTTTAGTCTGCAGACTGTCCAGCCAAGCAGGTACGTCAAGCACTCACTGGTCACTACCACATCCACTGAAACACATGCCAAAAAACCCATTCGCATGAGACGGAGAGTTTTATTTCTCACCTTGCTTGTTTTCGGTCAGCTGTCTTTCAAACTCGTCAAAATCTGACATTTTGCAGCAGCTAAAACAGGCCGACAGAGTAAAATCGGCTAGCTAGCAGCTAGCAATTCAGTGACTGCAAGTATCTCGCAGACAAAAACAAAGTTTACACCAAGGATGAAGTGATTGCGAAAATACAGCCTTTCACGAGAAAAGTGCAGCTGGTGAAACCACAGCGCAGTTTAATGAAAGCAGCGAACTGGTGTTTTCCACAGGCGTTTACCAAAGACTAGCATGAGGAAAACGTGCTTTCAAACACAGCGAGTAAAACAGACATGCACTAGATGTTGTACTGCAATGTGTATTTGCAGAATACTCGTGTATTCCTAAAAACTACGGTAGTACGTAAAGAGTGGTCTTTATTTCCACAAAATCCCTGTGAAACGCCAAGTCCATGAGAGTGCGAACGCTGAGGTCAGTGGCCACTCCCATATATTTCCGGGTCAACGTCACAATTGATAAAATTAAGATCATTTCAAATATTAAGCGCATCTATTACTGCTGCGGTTTTTGAGGTTGTGTATATGCATTTTAGGGTCAATCGAGGACACAAAAAACACGTTCCTGTGCAAGACGAATAGATAAACCTTTGACCGTTTAAGTATTTGACAGCGGCCTCTGCTGGATAATCTGCACATTAGCGGTAAACAGGGGTCTCTGTTTTGGATCTGTGTTGGGGTGATTTTGTGCTGCATTGTTGTTATCGAAGATATATCTTTTAACACGTATATTAGTGTTTAAGTTTAAGCAGTTTTGAATCGTCGCTGATCAGGAATCTCCTGTTCGTTTGTGCGCTGTTGTCATTTACATTAAGTCTGCTGGTGTGTTTGTGTTATTACAATTTTAACTTGGGTTTCAACAGTTTTACCAAGAACAGAGTGGGTGGAGACGTATAAAGTTCATCTAGACATCTGCGCTTGATCTCTTCGTATGAGGCTGTCCATATTGTATTGCAAACAGTAAGTACTGCTTGATCGCCTCTGAATGTCATTGAACTCATTATCATAGCAGTA
>JAZGTK010022773.1:0-10165 GCA_036877625.1 Ambastaia sidthimunki | reverse complement strand
GGATATCAAATTAGTGTGTCTAAGCCTTGCAGTCCCATTTTAAGTTTATGTAGAAGTTTATTATTGTTATTTTGGATTTACAGCATACTGCGGTCTAGTTAGCTACCAGCAAAGACTAGAAATTGTAAAGTGTTTGATGCAGAAGATCCAAAAGCGAATAAACATTTGCCATTTCATTGCGCTTTTATGTGGACGTGAACATCGGATGACTGCATTTCCTCTCTGGTTGTGAGGATGTTGTATAATTCTGGATAATAATCTCATTTCTGGATAATAATCTCACTGGATAATTACTCACTTTTTGAAGGAATTCAAGTAAATAGATGTTTGCAGGCCGTTAAAACATTCGTGCGTGATCAGCTTCAGTCTGGAGCCGCAGGTCTACACGAGAAAGACTTTCTCCTCCTAAAGTAAATAAAATAATAAAAACAACCTGTAGATTAACATACACAAAATCAAACACACACGGGCACATTTATGTTTGAATTTGCATGCAACCACAACCATGCAGGATGCGTTTCTATCAAGCTTTTCAACTTCCTGTGGGTCGGATAACGCCTCCCACACCAGCAGCCAGAGCACACACAGGCATTCCTCACGGATCAGTGCTCCGAGCCCCTTTTCTTCCCATTCTGTCTGCTCCGACACCTGCTCCCCCCTCAGCTCCTCATTAACAGCGTGTGATATTAATGGGAGGTGAATGCTGGTAAATGACGGCCATCTAAAAGCCCAGCGCGTCCACATGCAAACCTGATTTACATGCCAATCCACCCCTCCACCCCAGCTTTTCCCAGGCCACTGCCCAGCCAACACAGTGAATCGAACCCTCTGTCATGATCTCTCTTTCTGTTTCCTTGTTTTCTCTCTCTCTGTTCAGCTGATCGTGTGCACCTGGATGTGATGTGTGTGGGGTGAATCGTTCAGTCACACTGGCCACTTTTTGCTCTGGGCCTAAATCACTTTATTTGGAAGAGTGCATGAGGCTGGCACACTGATATTTACCGTGCATGCGTGTGCAAATCTGGTTCACTGTGCACCTGCGCATGCATGTATGTGCATGTGTGTTTGTGTAAGAGAACATACTTGTGAGATCATGTTTTTATTTGAGGCTAATGATATTATCCAAAAATGCTACTCCTTATTCTCGAAACCTGCTGGGTTAAGCGGTCACGGGTGTGAAAAGTAACACTGGTTCTCTCCTCTGTTCAGGAAACATGATGGAGCAGCAACTAATAAGATCTGGCCATAAAAAGACCTGGAGAGATAAAAAACATCAGTCTGTGGTCTGGATGAAGGCTTACAGGCACTGCTTCTGTCAGCCATTAGGAATAATTGTTCTTGGCTATCATTCTTATCTTAAATACTGTTTCTGTACCCTTTTCACTGGGCTCACGGCCACCTCGTCACACTTTAATGGTCTTAGTTGAAAAGTAAGTGTTCATTTTTTTAATAATGTCCATGTATGGTTTAATATGGACCACGTTGGATAGCTGGAAAACGCTTGCCATCGATTAAACACTGAAACTCTGGCCTGCATGCTGACAAATATCAATGAAACGGTTTTTGGCAGGCCAGTTCTGTTGACTGGCAGAAGATCATGCTGTCACGTCAAACCCCTTTAAAACTCTCTTTAGTGCCTTTGTGCACATCCCTCTGCGAATGATACCGACAAGAAAATTTACCCTTGTGTTATTAAGTTTCTCTCTTGCCCAAAAGAAAATCTTACCTATTTTGAATATTCCACTAACTACTTTAAAAAAACATTATATATACACACACACACACGCCAATCACACACACACAATCAGTGCTTGGCTTCTTAATCTCTACTTTCTAGTACACTGTGCCATTTTTTCAGGATGCCAACACCATTTTGGCTAGTTGCCCTGTAGTTGGAGCAGTAAGAATCAACAGCATGTGTCAATGGAATGACTGTTGGATAACCTCAGCCAATTTATATTTTAAATATATGTCTTTTGTGAATTTGGAGTGCTAGTGTCATACTTCTAAATATTAAATGTATTAAACCAACCATAATAAGGCTGCGATTTCCTATTGTAAGGACTATTAATTTAGGGCAACCATCTGTGATTTTCTGTGTTTAATGCAAAACATATTAAGTATTTTTTATACGCAAGCAATACAAAATAAAATGTGACTCGCATTAGTTCCATTTTGTGCGTTCTTTCTGGCCTGTTGTATTTCCAAACTCTCTGGAGCGCGTCCCATCATATGTGCATGTGGAAAAACATTGTGCTCTATTTACTGATTTTAATACGAACAAGAACGAAGGCTAATGAAGTATCTCTGCTGAACACATGCTTTCTCACGCACACAACTGCTGAAAAAGAAAAGCCCCAAGATATTGACTTATCTCAGAAATCGAGTAATCTAAGCGTTTCGCATTACACCGAATAACATGCGGTGGAGAGCAGTCAAGCATGCTCAGTGTATAACCCTTTTGATTACATGCAACGCATACGCTGGGAGATTTCTGATGCATGAGGCTACTGCATGTGAAGAAATTAGTGCTAGCTATGAAGCATTAGAGTGCATGTCCAGATAACAATTTTAGGTTGTAAAAGGTTCCATTTAATAACATACATTAAAAATGTTATTTCGAAATGTTTCCTATCAAGGAAGCTCTTTGTTTACAGCCTTGTAAACAGCTGGCTTATCTAACCTTCATTTGAAACAACATAGTAGTCGAAAACCTATAGCTAGATTTGTTTAGCTTTTGATGGTTTTGCTAAGCAAACAATGCTTCTGTTCTACACCTAGTGTGAAGTCTTGAAAAACTCCTGTTCTATGTAAATAACACTACATTTTAAAAATGTCCAGCTTGCTTTTGCTCAGGATGTGTAGCCAATAGGGTTCCTGCAGTCCAATGCAAAGCTCCGCCCATCGTTGCATATTTATGATACCTTTGGGGAACACTGCATGGCCACAAATTATTCCTGTTAAAAAGCTTAAATTCGGGTTCTCCTGAGTCTCATGAGTGCTGAAATATAGCTGAAAAACTAAATGTCTCAGGCTGATTCATTGGCCCAGGTTGGAATGTGTTGTCACCTCCAGTAATGATACGTGTGTAAACACAGTTAATGCTCTTAAATCTGTATCCACCACTCTCCTCAAAAAGAGTCTCAAAGAGAATCCCATCGAGCAAAAAGACCCCCTGGTTTACCTCATTACAGAGTATGAAGAGCAGGAAACGAGGTAGTCGTGAGGTACAGCTGTGGGGAGTCATAAATCTCAAGCATAGCTCTGTGTGTTGAGGTCTGTGTTGTGAGGTTATCCATTGCGCAGAGACATTGCTCTTCCATACTGCAAAAACAACAGAAGCTTATCAATGTACAGAAACAAAAAGGGCAATAAGAAAATGTGTGTTTACCTCACAAGCTCAATGAATCAATTAGCGAGGTACACTAGTTTAGCATTTTATCATTTTAAAGACAGTGTGTTAAGTAGCATGCTGAGAGCAGTTTGTTTAGTTGTTAAACAGTTTGTATAATAAAACCTAAGAAAAGCATCTTTAAATTCATTCTATTGAAACCTCAGCTGTTGCAGTCATACATATTCACCTGCACGATTCTGGCAACTGTGTAGCGTCTTATGTTGTTTTCTGAGCTTTGCATTTTTAAGATGTGGTGTCGCATTAAAATACATGGTGGCGCTCCATGCAGTTGCAAGATTGCAAGACTGGATGATTGCAAGAACACATCTTACACATGCTATATAATGCAAATATCCCATAAAAACACTTTCTGTGAGGTGAATGCAGAACTACAATGCAAAAATTATTATTAATAAGGACTTAATCAGTTAAAAAGGTGAACATTCCTGATAGTGGAATATATATACATATAGTCATGCTTTTGCATCATGTCTTCAATTGCATTTGTTTATTGTGGTCTATAATTTTATTTTTATAACCACCTACAACTGAAGCCAAATCTCCACTTTATGTTATGTTGTCAAAGGCTACAAAAAGCCAGTTTAATTGGTCCCTGTATAAATTTTAGGTTTAGTAATAATCAAATGTAATGTGTAATGTGCTGGCATGGATTAAAGTTCCTCAGAGATTCAGTATGTCCTTAAAAATAAATTGGACACACGTGTAGTTTGTTCAATGAAAGCTTTGCTTTTCCCTGTACTACAATTCTGAGAAACTCTGAAGTTTATAGACATGCCCACAATGCATCCCAATGTTCTGAGCTGTCTTCAAAATCTGTCGTCTTGTTTGCATCCAGCACTCTAATGCAAGTTTAAAATAATCAAATAGTCTAATGCAAGATAATGAAAATCCTGTAAATGAATAAGAATTTCCAATAACCAAGACGAGTAATTACGCTGGCCTCAAGCTGAGCTTCTGAAAGATGCTTTGTACCAGAATGCTTGTGAAAGCAAATCAAAACAGCTGTTTAACTGTGATAAAACTTCCTCTGTTTCAATCAAACCCCATTACCGAATTTTTTCCACAGTCTACAAACTTAATTCATTTTCTCTAGTAATAAGAATATATAAGTCATCAACGAGATAACATGGATTATTCACGGGGGGTGACTGATGGCCATTCTGAACAGAGAACTATCATCTTTTACCTCAGAGGACCAATTTTACTTTCTTTTATGGTGGATATGGTTTCAACCGTGCAGTCTGTACATTTGTGAATCTTTATGCTCATTTGCCTGCGGAGGCAAAGAAAAGTAAAGGAGTGTCTGTGACATTAGACGTTTCCAGTAGCAATACGCTACTATTTTATTTTTGAAAGCACGCCAACGAAACGGTTATTTCATCAATGTCCAACTGTTAGCCTACATCCTGTACTGCATGTTACTGTAGCCCTGCAGTGGTGGAGTCAGAGAGTGAGCTGTTGTCTTTAAAATATTTCGGCTCAATCACACAGCGGGGAGGCAGAAGCCACCATTTCCTGTTCCTTTCTGATTTTACAGCACTTTTCATCTTTACTGCTGGGGACGGCTGTAATACTGAAGCAGATTTAGGGCTGAACATGTTGATAGTGTTAAGTGGTATCTCAAGCCTCTGTAGATGTCTGGGTAAAGAAAGATGTTAATGCACTGTAAGATATGAAATATTCAGACCTTATTATACTGTACATTTCCCTGAACAAGAACAGAGGGTGGAAAATCTGTAATTTTTCTGTTAATGTCAGACTCTGTTTTCATCGAGTGTTTATTCAGGAGCTTCTCAGAAACACTGGAGACAACATTATCAACATAAATTATCAACATAAATTAGCAACATAAATAAATTATCTTACAGTGTTCAAGGTTCTACAATCAAGATTATTTTCTGGCCTGGTTGTGCTAGTAGTTTAGATTTGTACATTTTTACTGACCCACTAAAAAAGAAACTTATCTAGTAGTTCCAGCAGAAATACATAAAACATAAATGTTTTATTTATAAGGAATACTAGGCTTTTAATTTGCAATATTAGCTGGAAATTACAAACCACACGGCTCACATTTAATAGAAAACAATGACCGCTAATGCAACACATTACTGGTTAATGTTCAATTTTCACATAATCATTTTGACGCTTACAAGTGTGTTAAAGGAGGTGTAGCTTTGGAGAGAGCTCTGAAGAGAGGGTGGGATCTTATGCTTTCAAAGCTAGGTTGCTATTGCTAGCCAAAATTGCTTACCGTACCTTTACCTGTTTTGTATTTCCTCTCACTTTCACAGAGATGTTGATGGACTCCACCACAGCAACTGCAGAGCTGGGCTGGACAGTATATCCTGTGTCAGGAACAAGTGACAGCAGTGTAAGTCCTTCAATGTGTGTGTGTTATCCTGCATCTATTTCCAATGCAATTTCACAAACAGTGCCTTTGGATCTAAATAAATACAGATATCAAGATATAATTGTTTTAGCCCATATTATCTAGAAACACATCTAGATCAATCTAGAATAATAAATGGTTTCCTCTCTCACGTGAGGATCTGTGTTCCTCCGAATGGCTCAGGAAGAAGAAAAAAGTATTCCTAAGTAATTTCGTTGGTGCATTTCTGAAAAACCACTCCCTTTTTATTCAATTATTCACACTTCTGTGTCTGTTTTGGAGAGATGGTTTGAATTATACAATGCGGTGCACCTGGAAGCTGTATGATTATAGGAAAGTGAAAACTGTGGGAGAAAACAGAAAAAGTGGAGGTAGAAAAAAGCGGCTAGGAAGCTGAGAATGTGGTTGTACTGCTTCAAAGTTCTTCAGATAAAATTTTGCTCACCCCATTCAGTTCGAACCTGAGGGCACGTAGAACTTTCTTCTACTGATTGGAGCAATCAATATAAAAAGAACAAAGAGTCCCGGTGTCTCCAGATCTGAGGCTCTGGATCCAATCTGTGTGGATAAGATCCACCTCTCCTCTTCCTGTCCAACAAAACAAACGGAATTACACATGCTTTGCATCAGCATCATCTTTTTCAGCTGTACAGCTCAGAAAGTTTAACAAAACAACTGCTAGTCAAATTATTTCAATACCACAGCTAATGGCGACGAACGTCAGAATAAATATCGGACGATGAATACGAAACGAAACATCACATGGTTCATACAATTCATACTCTGTTTCGACACATTCCAAAACAAAGAATTCCAAAACGGCCATGTTGTCTCGGAGGAGATGGATTCTTCAAGGAGGAATGCTGGAGGACTCTCCAAAATTTCCTTGTATTCCTTCTCAGTCATTTGCTGTCTGACACAACATGCCTCTGAAGAGCACATACATCTACTGAAAGGAAATGAGATAAAACATTAACACATTAACTACAGTCAGAGAATGTCAGCTCCCGCATCAGCAGCGCTTAGCAGGTGGGATTCTGTAAATGTTACTGAAAGAAAAGCTTAAAGTTATTGTCTTACTCCCGTGCAGAGCTATATGAGCTTTACTGAAGTATCAGTGTCAGAATATGGAGACTATCAACAGTTGTTTTCATGGCACTGAATAACTTTGCAAAACGGAACCTGTTCAGAACCTGTCAGGGAGAAATATCCAGATGTAAACTGTTCATGCTTTCATTAGATCATTTATTCATCATTATTCAAATTTACTCAAACCCCTTTAACTATTTAAACAGATGGAATATATAGAAAGTTGTAATTATGTAGCTTATGTCAATTAGAGTTGGTCTATAAAACAGTATTGTACCGTTTTGGGGTCCCTTCATGAGGAAATAAATTCTCTGTGTGGTCACATGTCTCAACATGCAGCCCCTGGTGGCGTGACTCATGACCTTGATTTATAAGAAGAGAGAGATATGTAAACATAACCCACATGGAAATGGAGAGAGAAGGTTAAAGAAGGCAATAGGAGCGTGTTTGTTTAACTTCACATGTTGTGCATTATCAGTGAATGGTGGTCATTTAAAGTGACTGCCAAAGACAGCTCAGTTTGTGGGTCTCATTTATAGTCTACAGTGCTCTCTCTCTCTCTCTCTCTCTCTCTCTCTCTGTCTGTCTGTCTGTCCCGTCACTCTGTGTGATTGTGGGGATCTGACTTCCTCACTCCGGGTTGTAAACTCACTGCACTTGAACTCAAATATCTGGATGTCATTTGTCTCGCACGTCCCCTCAGGACAAACGTCTCTGTGTGTCTCTGTCAGAAATCCCACAAGTGCAAATTGGGTAACTCTCCCTCTGGAGCTGTCAGGCACTTTTCCCTTTGCCTTCAACTGAATTGTTTATTTATGCAGATTTATGGTGTATTTCTCAGAGGAGTGCCTTGCACACAGGCTGTCTACATGGCAATGAGATGTAAAGTCAGCATATTTCATCGAAGGGGCTCACCGTCCACACTCTGCTAGTTACAAACCCTGTAAAACAAACAACAACCCTGGGAGAACTTTAATTGCTGGCTTCATGTTAACTTCAGAAGGTTGTGACAGTTTGTCAAAGATGCTCAGATCCAAATACATGTTCTGAGCTGCGTCATAGAGGAGCAATTAATAAAACAGAACCCTCCATCACGGCCAACTTCTCAGTCCCCCGGAGCTAGACTTTTCATAATTCAGTACGAGCTCACAGCGGTTCCACACGGCTGGGTCGATCTAGCAGGGCCAGTCTCTGTCTGACTTACCGATTACAGCTCAGTTCAACTTTCTCTCTGGAGTTATCGATTCCAAACTTCTTTCTAAAAGAACACTGCTCAATCCATCACAATCCTGTTCCCATTGCAACAACGAATTTCATGTTTAATTCTTGGTTTGCCCAAGTCAAAACAGCCCAACTTTAATTCTTACTCCTGTGTCTCCTTCTCATGGTTTTACTATACTGTAAATCTATAGTTTTTATTTACCTTGACTGAAAGCAAGCTAGCTAGCGAGATCACAGCAAAGTTTGGCTGGAAATCACAGTGGAGTCATCTGGAGTCACTTTAGGTCAAGTACAGGTCCCTGGTCCATATACCCTTCATCCAATCAACTACACAGCAAATAACCATTCTCAACACCATAGCAACACCCTGGCTACCACCCTCAATCCATGTACCACTCATGTTTTCATTAGAAAAATGTAAAAACTAGAACACACTAAACATAATAGTTATATTTTTATTATCATTATCATGTCAGCGTGTTTGTTTCATTCTGCCAAGCTGTGCTCCATTCTTCTCTCCTAGCATGAAGAAAAACACTGAATTATGCTAATGCTGGTCCCATTTTTAAGCTGCCCAAGGATAGAAAAAAACACAAAAAAAAATAAACGTGTAAACGTCAAAGTATATCAGGTTCTTATACAAAACAAGAAATAGAGAGAAAAAGTGAGAGAGAGAGGGAGAGAGAGAGAGAGAGAGACAGAGAGAGAGACCATGATCAGTGCCAGGCAGGGGCTCCAGAAAACAGTGTGATGTCAGTCCCCTCTGTGCTGAGTGCCAGAACAGAAAAAGAATTTGACTGTGTTGCCCACCCTCATTTCTTCTTTGCTATGTAATCTCCAGACTTAAAGAAAAAAAGAAGAGCTGTTCACCAGCATTTGTTGTGTTTTAGATGCTGCAGTTTCAACAAAGTTTCAAAACTTTTTTCTCTGTTCCTCTCTTATAGTGGGAGGAAGTCAGTGGTTATGATGAAAACATGAACACCATCCGCACCTATCAGGTTTGTAACGTATTTGACGCCAACCAAAACAACTGGGTGCGAACCAAATACATCCGACGGAGGGGGGCGCAACGCGTTCACGTGGAAATGAAGTTCTCAGTGCGTGACTGCAGCAGCATCCCAAAAGTCCCGGGTTCATGCAAAGAAACCTTCAACTTGTACTACTACGAATCAGATGCGGACACGGCCACCAAACTTTTTCCTCCTTGGATGGAGAACCCTTGGATAAAGGTGGACACCATCGCGGCCGACGAGAGCTTCTCGCAGGTGGACCTAGGTGGACGTTTGATGAAGATCAACACAGAGACTCGAAGTTTTGGCCCTGTCTCGCGGAACGGTTTCTACCTCGCTTTTCAGGACTACGGTGGATGCATGTCACTGATCGCCGTGCGAGTTTTCTACCGGAAGTGTCCTCGCGCGATCCGGAACGGAGCGATATTTCAGGAGACACTCTCTGGGGCGGAGAGCACCTCACTGGTGGCGGCGAGGGGGGTGTGTATCCCTAATGCAGAGGAAGTGGATGTTCCCATTAAACTGTACTGTAACGGAGACGGAGACTGGATGGTGCCCATTGGCCGCTGTATGTGTAAAGCTGGTCATGAGCCTGTGGACAATGGAACTGTTTGCAGAGGTAAGATCACTTGTTTGGTTATGTCTTGTAATCTTTTCCTGGTGCCCAGAACTCTTCATTTTTAGGTCGCGCTTGCTCCTGACCCTAAATACTAAAAAACAGGACACAGATTAATACATTATACCACATGTATCACACGTCTGGTGGCACTAGAAACATTGTATTCACTTAAGTGACTTTATAATAAGTCCTTATATTGTGAGGACCTGTATGTGTATTTGTCAATTACTGTATACCCCCTCATTTAAAACAATCTGAAATTCATTAACATTATAATAAGGGTAGGACAATTAACTGTGCAGAAAATCTCTACTGCACACATAAGCACACTTTTATAAGTGAACAGACTAAAAGCCCTTCTGGTTGTATTGTGTTCGTCCTGTGTGATCACAATGCTTGCGTACGAATATAACGTGACACTG
>JAZGTK010022772.1:0-10165 GCA_036877625.1 Ambastaia sidthimunki | reverse complement strand
CAGTCTGTTGTTTACTGATGGCTGCATGAAGTTCGTTCATAGCAAGCTTGGCATCAGCATCGGGAGGAATGTAAGCGGCAGTTATAATGGTAGAAGTGAACTCCCGTGGCAGATAAAACGGTCTACACTTAACAATGAGAAACTCAATGTTGGTTGAGCAGTGTCTTCCGACAGTAACAGAGTTCGTGCACCAAGCTTTGTTAACATAAATACACAGTCCTCCGCCTCTGGTCTTACCGGAATCAACCGCCGCCCTGTCTGCCCGAAATGTACGAAGTCCAGCTAGCACAATATCATTGTCCGGTATGCCGCTGTTAAGCCATGTTTCCGTGAAGATCATGATGTTACAGTTTAAAAGTCTTTTGCTGTGGTTGATGCGGAGCCGAATCTCGTCCATTTTGTTGACCAATGACCGTACATTGGCGAGAAAAATGCTAGGTAGAGAGAGCCGGTGTGGTGTTAGCGTTAGCTTAGCTCTTAGCCCTCCATGCTTCCCCCGCCTTTGTTTACGATCGCGTCGCCGCCTTCGAGCACTTCCGCCCGGCCGGGAAGAGTGCGCCGCTTCGGGCGTTCTCGCGATCTCAGGGATGAGATGAAGATTGCTGATAAAACTGTCGGAAATGTGCGAACCAATATCCAAAAGCTCCTGTTGGGTGTACGATGTAAAGGCACAACTGTTCCGCACAAACAGACCCGAAATGAGCAAAAAAAATACTGCAAAATTGCAGAAACTGGAGAGACCCTGAGCTTCGCGATGTGCACGCGCCGCCATCTTGGATCTGTTTTATGGATCTGTATAATGGACACAATTGCTTTTCTTGTATATGGTACATTATGTAGAAATATATAGGTTCCATATTTCATGTATCTTCACATATGTAGCATTGTGGTCCTGCAAGGCACAACACTTTCACATAGAGGAATTTAAATAAAACAGATAAAAATCTGAGCATTCTCACATTCTTTCTTTAGCCTGCCTCACAACACTTACATCTTGATGGGGGAACATTAGCCATGACGGGGAACATTAGCCATTGGGGGAGTGTCTTTTGTCTCCCCTGGTGTGAATTACATAAATATTCATGGGGATTAACACTCCCATGCATAAAGCAAAGTTGGCACAAAAACTGACTTTCAAAATTTAAAACATTATATTGTTGCTTGTGAATAAGCAGTCAGAAAGATAATCACATGACTTTGAAGTAAATATTCTAGCCTACAACACTGATTACACAAAAGACCTGTTCAGGACTATTCAGCATGTGTTTTATGGCCTTATTTCAGCTGCATGTTTTTTTCCAAAACGTACTAACCACGCATAATATTTTTTTTTAAATAATGCAAACATGTACATCCTTCTTGCTCACATGTTATTGTAGCACAGTTTGTGATGAATACAAAAAAATACATGTTGGCCATGTAGCTGAAATACATGTAGCTGAATTAAGCACAAATGTCATGGCATGTCAAAACATCTCAAGGGCCCCAAAATCACCTCAGACTCCAGGGGGTTAAGTGGCTTTCAAGATCCATATGACTGAGGAAAACATGGTTATACTGGGGTTGCCTGGAAATTAATGGTATTGTTTAATATTGTGTAATGTGTGTGACTAAAGCCACTGTGTATTTTACTTGTACAGTACATACCATTTTGAATAAGTATCTGTGAATGAGTGCTGTTTCCGTAAGTAGTGGCTAAATACAAAGGACTCTTTCCTTCTTCATTCTGAAAACGAACATAATTAATTAAATAATAAAACACCTAATACAATGTACTCTTATTTTTGTCTTTTTACCAGTATATTGATTTCTGCCCCATTGTTGACCAGCAGCTCCAAACACAGGCCTCCATCAGCTGCAGTGGCAGATAGGTGTAGTGGTGTGCAGCCATGCATGTTTGTCTGGTAAATATTGGCACCACAATTAACCAGCTCCTCAGCTGCAGTCTTTTGCCCAGTGTAACAAACCATGTGGAGAGCAGTGTTACCAAAAACATCTGCTTCGTCAATCTAAGAGAACAACAATGCACACTTTTATTTCCAAGTACTTTTTCACTATGCAAAAACTTTCCCTGCTCTTGAACTTTAAACACTAGAAAAACTATTGTTCCCTTTCAGGAACTTGAGCTGCGTCGAAACACTATGGGAACGCCTCCAGCATTTATGCACTCTGAACCACGTGTCAAATCATTTAATTAAGCACATGCATTTGCGCATGCCCCCAGCTTCTTACATTTACCAAGCGCTCTATGTTGAACTGTCTGTCGATTTATTGTTGTCTGTCTCTAAGCCAGGGAAAGCATTTAAGTTAGTATGCCAAAGACAAAAGGAAAGACTAGGGGCATTGAGCATAAGCAGCAGCATTATAGGGCGTGTGTTCCTCCCTGCCAGCGTTTTATTACGGGTGGGGATACACATGCTCTGTGCCCCTCCCCCTCTGTTTCCCCCCATTTTGAAAAGGTTATTACTTGTGCAGTGGCCAAGCTGAACATCAGTTGGCCTGCCGAGCAGCAGACTGCACTACAGAAAAGCTTGTTGGATGAGCGTATTCTTCGTGGCCAGTCTGCACCTCCACACAGGAGCCTTCCTTTCTTCCCAGACCTGCACACTGAGGTGTCCAGGTCCTGGGAAAGGCCATACTCGGCCCGTATTTTTAGCCCTGCCACCAATTTATATGGAAATGTGGCTGGGTTGAATGAGTATGGCTATAAGATGATGCAAGCTACCGGTCCCCTGGTGAAGCATCATTTTTGAAGGCTCCATCCCTGCCCTCTAGACCGCTACGTGTTACATCTGAGCTATTGGGCAGGGGGTACATGGCAGCAGGTCAGGCGGGTGTGTGTCTGCACACCATGGGTGTGTTGCAGGCTTATCAGGTCGACCTGCTTAAGGGGATTGTTGACGGCAAGGGGCCTCACGTCTGAGGACGTGAGTGAACTCAAGCGGAAAACTGTGGAAGCTATGGGTATGACCCCTGAGGGGGCGCAACTCTTAGCCTCCAGTCTCTCAACCGAGGTTGTTGAGACTATTCTGCAATCCAGAGCTCCCTCTACAAGGAAAATTTATGCCATGAAGTGGAAACTTTTCACTTCATGGTGCAGACAACACCACCTGGACCCAGTTGACTGCACCATTAATGCGGTCCTGGACTTTCTGCAGGCTCAGCTCTCTGCAGGGTTGGCCTACTCCACCGTGAAGGTTTACGTGGCATCTATATCCACTTACCACACTTCATTAGAGGGCTATCCTGTAGGTAGACACCCTTGGGTTACACGTTTCCTCCGCGGTGCACTGAGGCTGAGGCCCCAGGTACAATCTTGTGTCCCTCCTTGGGACTTGGCTGTGGTACTAGAAGCTCTTTGTGCTCATTCTTTCATGCCCATTGAGGAAATATCTGATCATCTTTTGTCTATCAAGACTGTATTTCTTTTGGCCATCACTTCTCTGAGGGAATGTTTCAGGTTACGTGTGTAACCCAGGTTCCCTGAAGAGAACGAGACGCTGCGTCTCTTGCCATACTTCCGGTACCCCTTGCCTGCGCTCGCTTCATTCTTTTTGAAGCTGGGGGCGTGCACAAATGCATGTGCTTTTATAGCATACGTAACTTCAGATGTTTCCCTCTTCAGACTTATTACTTCTTTATTTTGTAAATTGGACTGTAAATTTTAGCGACCACAAAAACTTGGCAGGATGGTCCCAAAGGTGCACATCTACTTAGGTGCATAGACATGCATCTATACGATGCTGGGTGACACCAATCATTTTTGATAATGTAATCAAGTATACATGAGCAGGTAAGAAATCATTTTAACCATCAATATGGAAAATTAAGATCAGTTATGATTCACTCCAATCAAATCAATCACACAGACAAATTTCTATTGCAAGTGCAGCTTCATGCTTCGCCCTTTTTACTGTATGTTAAATATGCAATCCATGACTTTTGTGTCTCTACAACCATTTCTGTTCAAAACACAAACTGCAAGGTGCTTGCATAGTTATTTTCTTATCATAGGTGACAAGTTTAAATTATAAACTGGTATTATCTAGTCTTAACAATATACAAACAAAGCACCATTCCCCAAGTCAAATAGACATTTCCTGGGAAACTGGACCCAGCAGTTCAAATGAATTATGTACTTTCTCAGTAACTGATTTTTGTTTATTTTTAATCAAAAACCAAACTAACCCATAAACTAAGTTATTTTATGGCATTATTGTAAATCCTTTATATCCCTGTCCCATAAAATAAAAAATCTTATCATGTTTCTGTGCCATCTCCATGTAAGATGGAACAGCATTGCTTCACAAGCACCACTAATAAGCTTAAGAGAAAAAAATAATATGTTGGCTTTGTCAAACCAACATAACAAGATGATGTATAGAATAACATTTGTTTCTTTATTATTCAAGCAAAGAAAAAAAAGCCAAACAAAAAACACAGTTTTGAAACAAAAAAATCAAGATTTGAAAACAAAAATTAAGGTTTACATTTTTTTATGTTTAACAATATCGACTGTGTTCTTATTTTCTTTCATTTCAAATCTGAAACTTCTGCTTGTGAGACAAAAAGTGTCACATTACGCCCTGATTTTTCCCTCTGCTATCCACTAGGGGTCGCTTTTGGACTATGTTGGACTTGGGGAAGCGTTAATGTCATCATTAATGGTATCAGTTTCACCTGGGTGTTTAACAATTAATCGTGGTATCTAAGCAGCGCTGATCTTACGGTCAGCGCTTCGGTATTAGTTTACGCTTATACCTGCTGAATAGAAAGCCGCTCTGTTCCCAAGTTCTCTAGTTTGTAGTTTTTTCTTTTTTTTTTTTTTAAAGTTACCTCTTCTGGGCAATTGCCCTGTGGTTTTGTTTCCTGCTTTTTGAAGTTGTGTTCTTTTGCTACTTTGCCTGGAAACTTTAGTTAAATAAATAAATTTTTTTTGCCAGGAACTGTAAGTGTTTCATCTCTGGGTTCCCCATCCATCCTCTATGGCTTGGGCATCTGAGCATTCGCTCTTGACGCCAGAGACCCGGGTTCAAGTCCCGATCCGACAGAAAAGCTTTGCTTGCGAGTCGAAAAGTTTTGCTTGCAAGATCTGAACGTGAACGTGATGGGGGGGATCTACACGAGCAGAAGGGGTAGATTTCTATTGGTAGCTTGCTTCGGATTGACAGTGTGGGTGGGGCCTGGTCCTCCCGCCCCCTTGAACACGGTGAGAACTGCTGTCTGTAGGTGGTGGGAAATTGGAAGGTCTGGAAAGTCACTCTCTTCACGAAATCATTTAAAATTCAGGACAGCAAGATCATAAGTATTGTATTGTATTGTAATGATTTTTAATATCAGTTTTTCTCTTTGTCAGTGGCATGTAGAATGCAGTGGGTGTCTGTTTTGTACAGAAAAGACGGTGCACAATTTACCGGCGGACTAATGCTAGTGACTGTGTATGTGTGGAATGTGTAGATATTTACATTTAGTGCAAAACAACAGAGAGCAGTGTGACAGAAAGGCCTGAACTGTCTGGCACCACAGAGAAGTCTCCGAATAGAGGCTCCATCGACAGGTCGTGCCTAGCAGACACAGTGGCCACATAAACTTTGAGGGTGGCAGGAGCCAACCCTGCAGAAAGGCGCTCTTTAAGAAACTCCAGCCCTGAACCGACAGGGCAGTGAACTGGGTCAAAATGGTGTTGCCAAAACCATGACACAAAAAGTTGCCACTTCAGGCCATACAGTATCCTAGTAGACAGTGCTCTGGAACTCAGAATGGTCTCTACAACCTTAGTTGAAAGACCAGAATTTAAGAGTTGGCTCCCCTCAGGGGCCAGACCCACAGTTTCCAGATCTTCAGACGAAAGATTGACCCCCGAGCCTCGGACAGAAGGTCCCTCTGGACTGGGAGCTCCCAAAGAGCTCCGTCCAGGAGAGATATTATGTCTGAGAACCAGATTTGGGTTGGCCAGAATGGCGTTACTAAAAGCAGCAGAACTTAGTCCTGGCAAACCCTGGCTAGGACACCCAGGAGCAAAGCTATTGGGGAAAATGTGTACAGATGCAGCCTCAGCCACACCTGTATCATGGCATCCAGCCCCAAGGGAGCTGTATGAGTGATGCTGAACCAGAGGGGACAGTGTATCGAAAAAATCCACTTCTGCTTAGCCATACCTCTACCCAATGGACTTCACCACTTGTGAATAGAGTCACCATTTCCTGGGCCTCAGCCTCTGCCTCGACAGGATATCTGCTCCTGGATTTGCATTCCCTGGGATGTACATCACTCTGACGGAGAGTGGCCTGGTCTCTGCCCAAAAAAGGGTCTGAAAAGGGTCGTGTGAATACAGCCCTTCCTAGTGATTTATCTACTAGACCACTATGGTGTTTTCCATAAGGACTAAGATGTGTTGGCCCTTGAGGTGTGGGAAGAAGGGCCATCGTGAACCACACCCCTGCTTGTGTGGGAAGCGTTCATTGTAAAGAATTCTGGGATGGCATAATGCTCCTAGAGTGGGACCCATGGTAAAAAACCAGGGTCTGAGACACATAACTGGGGCAGTTGCGGCCTACTGGTTAGTAAATCAGGCATGTAATCAGTAGGTTGCTGGTTCGATTCCAGTGCCGGCAGGTAGCAACTGAAGTGCCTATGAGCAAGGAACCTAACCCCCATTGCTCCCCGGGCGCTGCAGTGATAGCTGCCCACTGCTTCAGGTGTGTATGTCTTCATGACTTGTGTGTGTTCACTCCTCACCAGTGATGGGTTAAATGCAGGTCACATTTCGGGTATGGGTTACCATATCTGACAAAAACATTTCACTTTCACATAGAAAGGGTACAAAGCCCTTGATGGATGAAACCCAATTGTATTTAGCCAGATCTGAAACTCTCTTGTCTCATGTGCAGCAGACCCAATGGAATCACGTTATCCGCTGCCACCATGAGTCCTAACAGCCTCTGATTGTGGAGGACTGTTAGGTGCCAGCCTAGCCAAACACTGCTGACAGCAGCAACAATCGACTTCACACATGCAGGAGACAAATGTTCCTGCATTGTAGTGGAGTCCAAAGTCACCCCTAGAAAATTAATTTTTTGGACAAGACAAAAGCATACTTTTCTTGGGGTTGAGTCTCAGCCCTAAGCACCTCATGAAAGCTAACATGGCATAGAGAAATAACTCTTTGAACTGACCATGACCAACCTGTCCTCCATATAGTTTAATATGCAGATGCCCTGGAGTCTCAGAGGAGCCAGAGCTGCATCCACACACTTCATGAAGGTGCTAGGTGAAAGGAAACAGCTTGACTCGTAAAAGCGAACATGAGAAACTTCCTGTGTTCGGGCAGAATCTTGATGTGAAAGTATGCATCTTTCAGCTCTATTGTGACAAACCAGTCCTCGAACTAGATTTGACATACATTCTGTTTGAGCATCAACAACTTGAATCTGCTCAACTGTATCTCCTTAGAGATCGATCCAAATGACGCAAATCAAGAACTGGACGTGACACCCCCGCCATATCTCTTGGGAGCTAATCTAGCGTGCTCCACTCCAAAACAAAGCACACACATATTGTGAGTGTCACCCGCCATGATATAGTGTGTGCAGAGTTTTCCTCACGCTTAGACCTGAAAACGTGCAGACAAACGGGCTTCCTAAAGAGAAGCTGATGACATATTTTGCAGGGCCTTTTAAAGGCTTTGAAGCACGCAATGATATGTCACATGACCTTGACCAGCCTATAAATAGGCCTGATTTTACACGTGGGCAAACTTAGGTGCCTGAAGCGCGTTCCCCATAGCGTCAATCCTGACGCAGCGCTGAGTTCTCTCAATGATAATATGGACATGACGCCATTGACAGGCAACACAATGAGAAAAGAATTTCTCTGGATTCAAACATAGTTGGAAACATTTGAGATAATGTAAAATATATAACGCTTCTATTGGTTTTGGAGATAATAAATGCAAAAATCTTATATATTGTGCCTTTAGGTAATCATTGGTGTAGCAAGATAAAAGAGCTCTATTAAGTGTAACGTGGAAATGACCAGTCATGTCTTGATATGGGTTGCTTACCTCTGCTCCATGTCTTAACAGATACTTGACCACTTCAATGTGTCCACTAAGAGCAGCAACATGAAGTGGGGTAAATCCCTGCTTATCCCTACAGGATACATCAGCACTGCGTGATAATAAAAGCTTTACAACCTCCAGATGCCCTGCCCATCAGACAAAAACAAAGTCAAAATGCAATAAGACTGGCAAATTTAAATACTATGTATTCTGGGTTAAATATTACATACACTGATCACCCACAACATAAAACCACCCCCCAATATCATGTTAGTCCTCGTGCTGCCAAAACAGCTTTCATGAATCTAATGAGTGATTGTCAAAGTCTCTTAGATCTTTTTGGTCTATTTTCCTGCTTTCAACACGAGTTTCAAGAACTCACTGCTCACTTGCTGTGTAATATTTCCCACCTCCTGACAGATGTACAGGTTTCCCACCCCTTGATGTAATCAATGTTATTTGCCTCACCCGTCAGTGGATTTAAGATGTGGCTAATCAGTGTAGCATTCATGCTTCCTGAAGTTCGAAAACAGAGGACCAAATACCTAAATAAGCTGCCAGATGAATAGGCTGTCTTGTCTTAATGTCTCTGGCACTCAGGTTGGCCCCTTTATTTAGAAGCAGGGTGACTGTCTATATAAATTTTAAATGAGTTAGTTTTGCATAATATGACCTTTTCTTTCCTACAAACCAGAAATAACATTTAAAGCCATAGCTCACTTTAAAATGAAGGTCACACTTTATATTAAGTATTTAAATATTTTATACTTACAGTACATAAGAAAACGCAAGATACATTGTACTTACTATGTCATTCTGGCTGGTTTTAGGGTTAGGGTAATTTTAAAAGACATTTTAAATGAAGCATATACATGTATTTAACATGTTGTTAAATACAAAACGTGGAACAAAATTGGAACATGTAGATGGAACAAAAATGAAACTTCAGTCATCATGTACTCACTTTTATGTTGTTCAAAATCCATATACCTTCCTTTTTTCAGTGGAAAACAAAATGAGATCTCACTGCTATTAACCAAACAACACAAACACACACTGACCATTTACTGTCAAAATTAAAGCTGCAATTCGAAACTTTTGCCTCTCTAACACCATCTCCGCTTAAAACATAAAACTGAAAGTTGTTTGCAGAGTGGATGACAAGTTTGAAATGGATGTTTTTCTAAAAGTTTTTCTAAACAACTGTGGTAAAAACAAACAAACACTCCATCATTCTAGCACTTACATGCACGATTTCGTAGCTGTGACATAACAGGTAAAACTGACATTTCCCAGGAAATCAAACCCAACAGCTCAAATAACAACTCATTGTTATAAACTTACTGTTGTGACTAAGGGTAAGGTAAGGAGACCATTCTGAACACTGATCTGTTGTGTACTCACTTAATAACTAAATTTTGTTTATTTGTTTTACCAAAAAAGTTACATACTGCAGCTTTAAAACTGACAAACAGTAGCATTAAAGTAGTTCATATGACGTGTTGTATTGCAAGTTCTATGATTGGGTGAGAAACTAACTGAAATGTGTCTTTATCTCTTTATCTGTGTCTTTAGTTTTCAAATGTTTTCAAGTGTTTCAAATTGTTCACATTCCACATGAGAACCAATAATGTTTGGCATCAATTACATATTAAAGTGAAGAAAAATTGTCAGAACAACAAGTGAGTAAATGATGAGAAACTGATGCTATAATAATGAAATATGCACTGTTCATAGTCGGCTCTAGCTGTTTCTACACCTCTATATGCCCACTGTGGGCAGCATGATGTAACGCTGTTCTACCAAAGCAATCTGCTTCATTCAGATTGTTTAGATTAGGAACCAGAATCTCAACACAATCTATAGCTCTGTTAGCTGCAGCGACATGTAGCGGCGTCTGCCAGAATCTGTCCCGTGTGTTCACTTTGGCACCCTTTCTCAGGAGCAGCCCAACAGCCCTCTGTGTCACAGTGTTGTGGGAGTTATCCAATGAAACACAAAGATAATCACAAAATGTACATTTAATAACAATCTCAGAAACACAGGTGAATTAAAAAACAACATAGCCAAAACAATAACTGACATAAAAACGAACAAAATCAGGTA
>JAZGTK010022771.1:0-10166 GCA_036877625.1 Ambastaia sidthimunki | reverse complement strand
TTCAGTAGGTAAAGAAATCAACCCTAAAGGGAATCTCAGCAAACAGTTCCAAACATAAGCTCTCAATACAAGCATCTCAGTGTGTCTCCTGCAGCACTGGGTAAATATCATTAAGATAACAACTCAGAGCTGGACAACAGTGTCAGCCAATCATCTGCTGACCGCTTCTCAAGATGTCACAGTGTCCAAATCTCCACATCTAATCTGCCTCCCTATGGAGAATGAGATAAGTCTCTGTGTGTGGGGATGTGTAAACGTAGCGTTTGCAATAGCAGACTAAGGGATTACATTGTGAAACAGTGAGAGCCAACAGAGGTTATCACGGGTCAGGTCAGGCCATCTAAGCAAAATATAAGGTCAGAGAGCAGAAAGTGACAAGCCCTGAGAAAACACAACCATGTTGATAAAGTCAGTTTTGAGCAGCAGATATATAAGAGCTCCAACACAGTCCCAAAGGAGCGATCAGTTTCATGTTAATACTGAACATTTTTATATATTAAATGTGCTGTTTGGTTTTAGCTCTACAGATTACAAATACCCTCTTTTTGACACTATGATTGCGGCCCATTTTTATTGCATCTACGCATAATATCCTGTTTTTATGGAAGAACAATGATTGTTTCTCACCTTGAAGCATCTTCAGCACCACGTGGGTGATGTGCTGATCGGAAGCGTCGTGACCCTGGAAAATGAAATCAAAAGAAAGGAAAGGCATGGCAATGAGGAATGTGAAACACATAATTAAAGGAATAGAAGAGGACACGTCTGAGTCTATCTCCCTCATTCCTGAAGGTTCTCATTATATTCTGTGAGTGTTTTATATTGTGCTGAGCACCGCATTGGCTCTGAAACCTGTCTTTAGCTTTGTTGTGGAGGTACTCCCTTGTTACCAGTATTATTCTGTTGTGATGTCAGGATGAAATGCACAGCCGTGACGCTGTTTGTTTGATTATATACAGTGGCTTTAACAAAACATTGTTTGGACATGTAAGCCTCACTTATATGAATTTTATTGCATTGGATGGCAAAATATCAAACTAAGTACTATTAATTTTAAAGAATACTGAAGCTCTTCCAACCCCCCCATTCTCTCTCTTTCGCTCTTTCTCTCTCTTTCGATCTATCTATCTATCTATCTATCTATCTATCTATCTATCTATCTATCTATCTATCTATCTATCTATCTATCTATGTATGTATGTATGTATGTATGTATGTATGTACAGTATGTACAGTATGTACAGTATGTATGTATGTATGTATCTATCTATCTATCTATCTATCTATCTATCTATCTATCTGTATATTTGTCTGTCAGTCTGTATATTGTAATTTAATGTAATGAAATTCATGCAATTTAAGTATGGCTTGATTCTTCTAATAATCTCTGGCTACTGAAGTTAGGAAACACCTACAGTGATGGTGTTGGACACTCACAGGTGGTCCTTGTATGCCTGGCATGCCTGGAACCCCTCTCTCTCCTGCGATGCCACGTGGGCCAGGTAAGCCTGTGGGACCCTGGTCACCTGGTTTTCCAGGATCTCCAGTGGGGCCGTTGTACCCTGGATCACCAGTCACACCTTGCTGTAATAGAAAACGCAAAAATTAAGAAAATAATAACAATATAAAAAAACACTGTTACTATAAGTGATTGTCTTGAATTTATCCTGTGATTTATCCTGTATTTGCCAAGCCAAATGCTTTCTAGGGCAGGTGTACTTGGTGGTTGTTAAGGTGTTGCTAAGGGGTTGCTATAGCTCTGAACAATAAAGTAGAACAGGAAGGAATTACAAATTACCATTTATCTCACCCTGCACCATTACAAAGCCAATCACCCAAACCTCCTCTATAACTAAATTATGTTTCATTTTGTATTGTTTGTGTTTTGGCAGAATGTCCTTACCTGACCTTTAGGGCCAGGCTCACCAGATTGTCCCTGTAAGAAGTAGAAAGACAATTTTAAAATGAACAGCAGTTATCTGAGACCTGTGGAATCTATTAAATAAAAGTCTCCAGACGGCAGCCTGTATTTACTTTCTCTCCCTTCTCCCCAGCCAGCCCCTCTACACCCGGATCACCCTGTGAAACAAACAGGTTAGATCCATCAGTGTCACAGGAAGCAGTTATCTTTTATGATGTGCACTATGATATACGGTTTCCATTTCATTCTATAAATATGTTTGTCATTTTTCTGAGGGTCTACTCACAATGTCTCCCTTCTCTCCCACTTTGCCTTGGAACCCCTATAAAAAAATGCAGTTGTACATCAGACAGTCTTAGTGTCAGTCTTAATGGGTGAGGTGCAAAGAATTTATTATAGGTAATATCTTATTTTACCTTATTCTCTCATAGCACACTAAATCAACTGCCTTTTACCACCAATATTCAATATATTAAATGGCAAGAATATTGCTGATTAAAGGACAACAAACATTAAAGTGTCCATAAGAGGACATTTTTATATTAGATTAAAGGATATTATTTTGGATCATAGACATGAATTAAAGTTAAAAAGTTGTCCTCTGCGGCAAAGATGTTGAAGTGAGTCAAATCATGAATGAAGAGTGCCACCATGTGGTGTGAGTCAGTACTGCATCGTCTTAAACATGAGGAAGTTGGTTTATTGGCTTTAAATAGCGTCTGCGTTATTTGGTCACAACACAAACCTTGTCACCTTTGGTTCCAGTTAAACCCTGAGCCCCCGGGAAGCCCATGGGCCCTCTCTCGCCCTTGCTTCCCTGTAAAATACAGAAATATGTAGGATGTGCTCTCAGATTGGACCCCATTGTGTCTGAAATACCTGAAAGAAACTGTTTCCAAATATAATAATGTATTTTAAAAACAATAAAGAAACTTACAGTCAAGCCAATAATCCCAGGAGGCCCAACTGGTCCTCTTTCACCCCTGTCACCCTATGGGAGGAGATAAAGGAGAAAAAAAATATGATCTTCTATGTTAATAAAATGACTTGTCAATAAATGCTGGAAATCTCACCTTTGGCCCTGGGACTCCCTCCATGCCAGCCTCACCTGGAGGACCAGGTTCTCCCTGAGAAAAGAGAGAAGAAAAAGAGATACAGAAGATAATGAGATGCTGAGAGCCCAAAAAACAAGGACTGTGTTAAATGATGTGACATACTTGAGGTCCAGGAGATCCTTGCATTCCCATTAAACCCCTGGGTCCTTGCTCACCCTAAGCACAAAAAGTAACTACTTGAAACAGCAGAATGAAGCACCAGTGACCAGATCTATAAGTATCCACAAAAACATGTACCTCAAACACAAAATAAATGATCTCACCTTATCCCCAATTTCACCCTTGGCTCCAGGCATACCAGGCAAACCCTGCAAAATGTGAAAAAATGCCAAGAAGAATAAATGAAGTGGCCCCAGTAGACCTCCGTGAGGGACACCATGTCTTTCCCCCATTCTATGCTGATATCAGAACAAGGCTGCCATAACTCATCTGGTGAGAGTGAGCTTCTGTATTATGCCTAGCGCAGGTACATTGTGATGTTTTGTATCATAACCAGCATGCTCCATTACCCGCCAGTCAGGTTTTATGATGATAAATTGTTAGCAGGAGCAATTTCAAGGTGGTTTAAGCTCCAAAGTAGCAAGGGGGGAAATGTCACACTGAGAATATAGCCAGAAATACTCTAAACTTTTCCTGCTTTAAAAAACATTCTTATTTAACAAAAAGGACACAATGATTTTAGATGTACAGTTCATGAGGAACACTGTGTGCTCCTTTAAAGATTGTGTGTTCCTTACATCTAGTGCTGACAATTAATCCATATTGGATATTGCAGTGACAATAAAGTCTAAAATTACACTTACTGGATCTCCCTGATGACCAGGAGCTCCAGGACGGCCATTCTTTCCTGCTGCACCCTATAGACAAACATATGAAAGCGTAGTATTTATGAATCCATTATATTATAATAGCGCTGTCTAGAATACTTGATTCTGATTGGTCAATCACAGCACTATATTTCTGTATAATGAATGCTAAACTGTATAATTGACTGTTTTCAACAGGGACTAATTCCTACTGTGTATTTTCCTCCATGGTCTCTTTTTTTCTTAAATTTAAGAATTTTAAATGACTTGAATATTTTTATATCTATTTATGTATTTATTTAGTAATTGGTTGTATAAGCAGGATAATTCTCAGTCAGCCAGTCATTAGCACTAAATAAAAGACGTTGACCAGCTGACTACATTATCACTTACGTATGCCATGTGTCTCTTTCAATAATAATGGCTGTGGTGCAAATTGATTTAAGCGCTTTCGGTTTAATGGACTGAGAAATAGCTTTCCATACCTTTATTCCTGGGATGCCAGGTGTACCATCTTTTCCATCAATTCCAGGAAGTCCCTGACAATAAACATTAATCAAAACATTACAAACATACGTTCCAGAGATTAATCATCAAAGATCATTTTAATGGACGTATTTAAGAAAAAAGCAGGAGTTTTGCTAACATTCTCTCCCTTCTTTCCAACAGCTCCCTGAGGTCCACGAATGCCACGTTCTCCCTATGAGGAAAACAAAAGTTATTCCTTAATAGATGGATGAATGGATGGATGAATTGATAAATAGATGGAGAGATGAGTGGCTGGGTGGAAGTCATAACAGATTTTTGACACTTACAATGTCACCTTTTTGTCCAGGATCTCCAGGTGGTCCTTGGGGTCCCTCCTCACCCTACATTGCAGAGTAAGCTTTATCATTTTGTTTTTTTTGTCAGTTATGAGAATGAAGAAGATACAAACAACAAACTCTGGGACTTACAGGGCGTCCCGGGATGCCAATTGGTCCAGAAATGCCTTTATAACCAGAAGGTCCCTGTGACAGCAAATAAATCACTTTGAAGTCTTTACAGAGTGTAGAACATAAAGGAACATAAGTATGACATTTACTCTGTGGAGAATCTTTGTGCTTTCTGCTTTGTTTTTCTGAATACAGTTATATTTTGGTATTGAGTGACTCACCATCTCTCCTTTGGGTCCCACCATCCCTGGATACCCCCTTAAACCCTGAGGACCCTACAGTGATTGTGGTGGAGACAGGCAGACATTTTATTCAAAATTTTATTCAATGCAATCTTAAGAATGTCACGACATTTTATTTCTTTTTTGCCACAATATCACAGCATCAGTGGGAAAAATACTATGGCTATTGAACAGAAAAGCAAACCAGAACAGCAATAAATACATTACTGGAGGGCCTGGTATTCCTTGTTCACCGGAGATTCCGACAACACCCTTTGAACCCTAAGAATGAGAATACAAGAATATAAGACAAAATTCAAAAGGAAAAAAAATCATGACTTGTAGCTTATCATGATGTGAGCAAGGCCAAAGTCAGGGGTTCAATCCCGGGTGATAAAAGTCACTTTAGAAAAATTCATATAATGTTAATATACACAACTTTTTAAATAATTCATTGACTTGCTTTCTGTAATACTGTGTTCATTGTCTCCAAAAACTTAACTTGAAAAAACTTGAACTTGGACATTCCTGTAGTCCATTCTATGTCCTGGTGGGACTAATTATGTCTGATTAATTCACAGTAGCTGCTTGGTACCTGGCGGCTGCCATTTTCTTTCATCTGGGTCAATGTGTTCCGTCTGATTCTCGCACCCAGATTAGTGGCACTCATGGGCCTTGAGGGGCTTCATTACCACAAAATCCTGTTCTGCTGGTGGACTATATGTGGGTGTGTGTTTAGGAAAGATACTGGGGACCTCAGAGCATGTTTATTTCACTACCAAATCAGTATAGTTCTGTTGTTCTCCAAAAGTCACGCGTTGTGGTACAGAACTTTGAAGCTTAGTGTAGCATGCAAAATAACTTCTGAGAGAACTGAAGGATCAGGTCTTATTATTTTTGAATTTTTAAGATATTCAAATGTAAAAACTTTGGGCTGCATTTCATCCGAGGAAAATCATACCGTTTTTCCGATGCTTCCTGACTCTCCCAATACCCCGGCACGACCCTTATGACCCTGTGAGAAAAAAATCATTACATGACCTGTCATTAAATTTTACTATTCTTTGAATCTGTCATTTTTACTAGAAAACACAGGTGTATCAACTTACAAATTATTTATTGTTATTTATTAAGCAGTGAAAGGTAAAAGTATTTTCTTCCAATTACTTGGTTTTAACTTGGTTTTAAATGTAAATGTCATCACACTCAGTAAAGCTCCACACTATAATAACTAATAATAATTAATTTTAATAGTAAAAAAAATGTTTAATAATAAATAATTCTTTACTAACCTTCACTCCCTGTAGTCCCTGAGGACCCTTCGGTCCAGGTGGACAGTTGGTCGGACACTAAAACACAGAGAGGCGACACCAGCTCAAAAAAACAACAAAACTCAAAGCTTTCAAATCTTTTGACTTTTAACAGGACACAGACTAGACAATCACTGTCAGATCTGTTTAGCTGAAGCCATCACAGCTGAGAGAAAAAAGTGCAGCATTTTTTCTCTCAATTTCAGACCAGAAGCCTCTAATTACAGTAAATGGATGATAAGGATTGATCCAGGCGGCAAAGGGCTCCAGCTGGGCGCAGTGCTGGAGGAAAACTAGCCAACCAGACCGACACGTGATCTACTCAACGCTGAGCAGACTCCAGGCAGTCTGGCCGCAGATCACAGCGCCGGGACCCTCGCTGGCTCCAGTCCAGAGAGGTGTTAATGAGCAAAAGCCTTTGATGGAAACCATTTAATGAAGCTCATTAAGAAAATCTATTAACACTGAGATCAATAAGGGTGGGTGAGATCTAACTGGGCGAGTGGAGAGAGATAGTAAATATAGATAAGGTCAGACTATGTAAGGACAAAGCGCAAGTTGAAAGTCAAAGAAGAAAATGCATTAATGGTAATGGTAGTCAAGTATAAACACAAGGAAGTAGGAAGAAGGTTGATGGTAATGTGATGCAGTATGAATTGTGTAGGATTATATGCATTGATCAAGTCACAAAGTGTGTCAGATTGAAGAGACCATCTTACTTGGAAGTCGGCACTACCTTCCTCCAAACCCAGAAACTTTCCTGGAGGACCCTGAAAATAAGACAGAGATCAATCAATCAACATAGAAGAGTGTTAAGAAAAGAAATATGTTTGAAAATTAGATTTATATGAAGTAAAAGTTCTGAAGTAGGTCTCAAAGGAAGTAGGAACTGTGAAGTAGGTCACAAACATGTCTCAAAATGAAATAGAATAAAATAAAGCAGAAATTTTAAAAAATGCATGGAAAGAAATGTAGCCATTATGAGATGTCAGGTTCTACACAATTTCACGCTGATTTATCCAATCTTTATTCACAGAATTTAATTTTGAGGTTCTCAGTTAGAAAAACTGCATTTCAAAGAGGAGAAAATGAAGTATTACTGTAACCTACAGGCTTGCCTGGAGGTCCGGGTAATCCTGGGGGTCCGGCACCACCAATAACACCCTATATGATGAGAGATTAAAGAGAATTTAAACATCAGGTCAGTGGTGCATTAAATTATATAGGATTACTGAGTGAAATTTTATGATTTCTCCTGTTTTACCATTAGAATCGTTAAAGGTACAACAAAACAACAGTCTAATAATAATGGCTAAACGTGAATCATAAATGTACAAATGCAAATAAAATGTATTCCCTTGCAAGTAATTTGCTTAACACTGCTATGTATGAACGTATGTTTTTATTAGTTAGTGTGTGACTCACTTTTGGTCCAGTAGTCCCGATTTGTCCAGGAAGTCCAATGGGGCCTGGTGCTCCCTGTAATGAGATAACAAAGAGTGAAATTAGATGCATGTTTAGGTTGAAAGCTAGCATGAATCAAAAATAATGTCCTAATATATTTATCATTATAATCTTAAATTAAAGGTAATCACAAAT
The DNA here is from genome assembly GCA_036877625.1 of Ambastaia sidthimunki. Classification (NCBI taxonomy): domain Eukaryota; kingdom Metazoa; phylum Chordata; class Actinopteri; order Cypriniformes; family Botiidae; genus Ambastaia; species Ambastaia sidthimunki. The sequence continues at coordinate 2,259 of JAZGTK010022771.1, read as the reverse complement.
CCCTCCTACTTTTCAGGCCCTCCCATCAAACCACCTGCTTCTATTCTGGTATGTAACACCCACTTTTAAAAATCCAGACAATTCCTAATGGATAAACTTAAGCCCCGCCCATTTTGTTCTTGCTGAATATCTTTTTACACTTGAAAATACATCAGATTGACTTTGGTTACTTACAGGAAGTCCAGGCAGTCCGGGACCCTGAAAGTAGAATGAAAACACAATTTACAATAGAGCCTGAATGTAGCTTTATCTCACTCACAGCTCACATACAGCACATACTGTAGCAAAACAGACATACTCGAACATAAAATAATGAAGTCATGGTAACTAAAAAGCAGATCCTGGTACGGATTTTTATTTCTTGCTCTACAGCTCCACCTAGTGACTAATTAAAATAACTGCAAGTGGCGGCCTTGAGTAAACGTTATTCTTTTATTCACCCTTTCTTTATTGACAAATAGCTATAATAATGCATTCATACTCACAGGTCGTCCTGATGGTCCAGATCGCCCTGACTGACCCTTTGAAAATTAATAAACAATGATGCAGAATTAGTTTGGTTTTATTTCACATCAAGAATAATAATGGAGATTTTATGTTATACCTCAATAAAAAACGCTAACAATTATTATTGTTTATTTTTCACCTTTGGTCCAGGATTACCACGTGGGCCCCTATCACCTTTAGCCCCAATCAAACCCTGGAAAGATAACAGAAAAGAACCGGGTCTTTAGAAAAACCAAGTGCTAAATATTTATGGAATTATTTTCTCTGTCATGTTAACATAATATTTGTATGGTCAAATGAAAAATGTATAAGCTGCCCATTTTTAATATCTTTAATAACATTTTTAAAGCTTGGTGTTAAATAATATTGCAAACCACATCAGATACAGTCCTGGGTTTCCTGAGTCATGAGACTAACAACCAATGTCACATTTCCGGTTCAAAACGAAAACCAGGGACTGACATTCCAAAGTGGATTAACTGTGAAATCCAATAAGGAATGTTTGCTTTATAGCATGTGACTGAGGAAGTCTTGCCAACTGAGCCCAGCATCCCATTTCTTACTCTTCCAGAGTGCAGGTGTAAATAACTGGAAATAATCAGATTAGCATTGCCAAATGATTTGTGTTCACATTTGTGCATATTGGAACAACATCACAGCCAAACTGCATTTTTCATTCTTGGATAAATCATGGCTGATATACAACATTATGACAGGATGATTTATAATTTTAGATGCCACTCACATCAATGCCATCCTCTCCTGGAAGTCCATCAGAGCCAGGCTCACCCGCCTCTCCTTTTTGACCCTGTAAAGCGGTTCACACATTTTCTTTAAAAAAGATTACTACTAAACACTCTTAGTTCTTTGGGTTTATCTCATTAATTGGCACCAAACAGAAGGGCTTGTTTCTCAACAGATGCATTGTATGTAAAATATTTGTGTTATAAATGCACATTAATGATAATATGAGGTAGTACTTACTGGTGGTCCAGGAGGTCCAGGTGGACCCTTCTCACCCTGTAGATAAAACAAAACAAGTCTGAGAGCGATAAAATGCTTTGCTTTCACTTGTTTGGTAATCCTACATTATTTTTAATAGAAAGAATTAAGAATCAATTATAACACCAATATGTTGTTATGTTTTTTTATGATATAATAAATGTATTATCCTTGAGCCCTCTATTCATAGGGTAAGGTCTCATACAGATATATGATATATGGAAACACATACATACATACACATATACAGTACATATATCATGTCACATTATTGCACACCTATACAACATATAGTTTCATATATGTGCTTATTTGATTGGCTTGTATACTTGTGTGAACAAATTAAATTATGTTCCGCATTTTAAAATGTTTGTAGAAGCTCATTGTGGGATGCTTAAACCTTATCTGGTGAGATTAAAATACCTACTTCTGCTTTCTCAAACAACCAACATAACCATAAATAACCATCTCAACTAGCAGCGGCTCACTTCTTAACCAGGGAAAGAAGCTTCTTCAAACAGAACCCCTTTGTATAATTATTTATATTTCATGCGCCCTCTTTTGGCAAGAGTCTGGTATTGCAGATGAGAGTGAGGCCCATGAAACGAGGCGCACAATAACCGTCTGTATGCCGCCTCAGCCTGTGCTGCAGTCAGGCGGCTCAAACACTCACATCAATGCCGTCGGCACCAGGAGTTCCTGCTGGGCCAGGGAGTCCAACGGGGCCCTGGGGTCCGAGTGGACCTGTCT
>JAZGTK010022770.1:0-10166 GCA_036877625.1 Ambastaia sidthimunki | reverse complement strand
TTGCTCACACTGAATCATGAAAGTGGACAATCTCATATCGAGAGACCAGAACAAAACCTTTCTAAAGTTACTGTGGGCAGATGAAGTGTGTTTTCCATGGAAACGACCTTATGTTAGTGGAAAATGTATTACATACTGTATGCACTGAACACAAAAGCAGCACTTTAGAGGAACAATGTCAGTGCACAAAATACTTCTAGTTAAAGACAACTCATTTTAACATGTTTTTTTAGATGACAGACATTGAAAACAAGCGGTGATAACCGTGTCTGGTTGATTAACAGAAGTGTCAGAGTTGTCACTGACTAGCACAATTTCTAGTTTCAGATATATTCCTCAAACAGCTAAATTATATGTAAAGAAAAATGGAATCAGACCAGGATGGGCTATTTTCAATTGGACACGAGTTTAATCATGAGCAGTAAAATTAGACTGAACATCCGGAACTCTGAACACAATCTGTTGCTTAGTGATACATCTTACCCTGTTGATCTCCGCTTGCCACCTCGTCCTGGCATGGTGCCCGCCATCCTGACTTGGCTCGCACCAACCACGGCACCTGGCATGGCCACCGACCCAGACAGATCCGTGCCCATTTCTGAAAGACAAAAAATATCTTTACAGTCTGTCACAAAAAAATGAACACCTTGTGTATAAATGAGGTAACACAACACTGTATCCTAACCAAGTGTACAGCAACACGCTGTCTGTTCAAACTGAATACAATCCCTGTGACAATCACAGCCAATCCAAACATATGAGGTTTTGTGCAGTTACTGGATAGATTTCACAGTGGTTGGAGCTACCAAACCAAACAACACTACAATACAATTAAAACAGGGATAGGTGTACCTGGAGCTCAAACTGAGGGGGGATACGGGGGACGGCATCCCCTTGAAAAACATGACAAAAAGCATCTCCCCTGCAAAACCACCATCCCCCTTACCATCCCCTTTGTGTATTATGTATATTTGCTTATCCTGCAAATATAATATTAAAATTCTCTGCAGCTTTTGACATTCTTGAAAAGAAAAGCAGATGATATTTCTTTGATTAGTGTTTACAGACATTCCTCTGACATAACATTGTGTTATGTATTGTATGCTGTATTGCCTTCAATTCAGAAATGATCTTTACTATCCACACAGTGCCCTAACCAAATCTGATGCTGACACATGCTAAAAGGTATCTTTCCATGTTAATCAGAGGTTTTGGATGGCGATACGCTACAGCAGATTTTGTTTTACAAATGGCTTCTATTTGTGCCACATTGTGGTTGACAGGTCATTTACTACCTGATTTGTATCATTAAAAGGGATTATTTTGAGTTGGTATATAATTGGTCAAGACTTTGTTGCTTTCATTATGGCTTTTAATGTATAATTTACCTCAGATGTTGAAAATAATTTTAAGAAACAAATATCCAAACGGTTAACTTTGCAAACAAAGTTTATTCCATGACAAAGACTGTACCAGTTGTGTACTGTTAAAATTATTTTTCACTTTTGTTGTGAATAGGAGACAACAGTGTCCTTTAAAAGAGAGAAACTGCTCACATGCTCATTTGTGATTGATTTTATATGTTGTTGTGTTGCTTCTGGTGTGAACAGACCAAATGCTTGTCGCTGGAATCTTGTTGTCGCGTTTGGTTAGGACGTGGTTTTGAAGCTCTGAAAAGGGTGGAACTCAGTGGTCATTTGAAAGTAATTTATTAAAGCAATAGGCTCTGTGAAGCTGTGGTTAATTTAGAACAATTCACAACAGTTGACGGCTTGCATGGTATGAAGAAAAAACATCTATGGAAGTCAATGGTCACCAACAACTGTCTGGTTAAATTTTTCAGAATATCTTTATATTCAACAGATGAAACTCATACAGGTTTTGAATGACATGAGTAAATAATAAACGGAATTATCATTTTTGGGTAAATCTCTTTAAATGTCATGATTTTAACAAGTGCATGTTTCAATGCATGTGTTTTGTTTTGATGGCTCCAAGTTTATTTAATAAAACATATTTTATTTAAATTTAGACAAATTTTGTAAACATTGTGTAAGTCTAGCTGCAGGACCCCCTCCCCCCACCAGAAAAATACTTGACGACATCATCCCCCATTAATTTTTTTATAATTCGACCACTTAATTACCATAATTTGTAACATCAACATTTTTAGTCAAAAATTATATTTTTGGTTTTGGTAAATTGGCAGGCAAAAATTTAAAATGATAAATGATTTGATTAGATCTAATACTAGATGCTTTGACAAGGCGAAAAAGGTGGCATGTGCAGTAAATATTCATATTTAATATTTATATTTAATATTTAATGTAAACTGCAACTGCAGATGATGAAAAAGAGCTTGAGCTGATGGAACGTGTGATGAGGGTCTTTTTCAAACTATCTGTGTCCTGTAAAGTTACAACCACAGGAATATGTACAAAGCTGCATGATTTCCAAACAAGCTACACATTTATATAATATTATACAATAGCCTGCAATACATTGAAAACATTATACCACAAACATGAGCTTAATATGAACCAGTGGCATTTATGTAGTGTTCCTGTAGCTCAACTGGTAGAGCATTGTGTTAGCAACGCAAAGGTTGTGAGTTCTATCCCAGGAAACACAAGTACTGATATAAATGTATACCATGAATTCACTGTAAGTCGCTTTGTCTGCCAAATGAATAAATGTAAATGTAATTGTTCAGTTTCTGAATAGGTGATATTACGTCACTTGCAATTTGTAACATGTTGCCCAATTAATTCACGTTATCCACAGTTAGAGACAGTTATACAAGGTGGCACAAACTCTCATTTTTCCTTTTAATCAATGACAAAAACAATGTTTTGTCCCTAAACATAGGAAAGGTAATTTCTGAAAGGGTTTTTAAAGCAATGGCTTTAAAAACATCAAACTCCAAACTCCCTTCAAAAGCTTCCAAACAACACTGTAGCAAACACACTTGAACAGTCAAGTAAGATGCCCTATCATCACATTTTCTTACTGCACCTTCCAAAATATATATAAATACATTTAGACCACTTAGTGATTGATATCAGGATGTGACAAGACTTCTAGCCTTTAAGACCTGGATGACTAATTACCCGTTTCTAATTTTGCCTGAAATTTCCATTTTAAAGTTCTTTCTAATAAGCTCAAAATGCTGTTTGAAATTTTGGGTCTTAAAAGTCAAAACTGTATTCATCAGAATTGACACATACACAGATTTCATTTTATCCCAACAATTTAAAACACTTTTTTAACATTAACAGAATTTATAGTTACTCAAAGCAAAGGCTAATGTAAAATATTCATTTTGTAGTTTTCAGCCCCAGAAACGCACAGCAAATGTACACACGCATACACCCAAAACAAAAATCAATGAACCCGGTGGGAAATGTTTTCTGAGCTGCATGACACAAACACAATACACAACACAGAAAATGTAGTACTTTCTCAGCAGTGTATGTATGACATACACACCAGCACATCACCTGCATCTGCCTGAGAAAATGATTTCACAATCCTATTCATATTTTATCTGTCTTTGACTTTCCTCTGCTCCAGAAAGAACAGGAATACTGCACAGTACTGAGCTGAGAGTTCTCGTTTATTACAGCATTTTCAAACAGGGTTTTTTATACAGCAATTTCTATAATTAAATCTGAAAATTAATATTTTGCTGGTACAAAGTGTAAAACTGTGTCAATTATCAAACGTATCCCCCTGTGTAACATTTACAAAAACAATTACTGCTTTAACACTTTCTCCTTCTGCTATTGTTTGGACAAACAGACTCCGACCAAACCCCTGCCATTAGTCTGGACACTCAAACAGAGCAATGGTTTGATAGCACCACCTACAAAATGCAATTATGGGGTCACGCCACAAGGGCACAAAGGAAATATATGCTGACATATCTGATGAATTTTTGAAACTTTTAGTATTAAAAAACACATAAAAGCACTTAAAAACAAAAAACTTGCAATAATACACTAAAGTTTTGTTAAGCTAACAAAGGTGTGCTCACCTTCAAATCTGATGGGGTTTCATTAGATCATGTGATCAATCAGAAAGCTTTTTCTGTGTCTTTACATGCTACTTAACAAATTTTATACAGATCTGACAATTGTTTTGGAGGTGTTCAAAAAACTTTTTCAAAGGTTTTGAATTAAATTATACGTATGGTGAAATATGGTAAATCTATCACAATGATGTATACGTGCATGCACCCCATGTCATGCCTTTGATGACATCTACCAAGTTTGTGTACCATATAATTTCAAAGACACAGCCTTACGTCAAATATTTGTGTTATCATCTTTAAATTCATTTGAGAATGGTTGAGACTTTTGAGCCCTGATAACTTTTTATTAAGAGTGTCTCTACATGCTACATACCAAATATTCTGCAAATGGACAAACGCCTGGGGGACTTAGAAAAAGTTTATTAAAAAAAGTTTCAAAAATTAGTTTTTTTTTTTTTTAATTCTAAAAGGCGGGTAAACTTAATTGATGGAAAAAAATGTAAAAGGGTGTGCTGGAATTGGCATGAGTCAAGGAATCAGAGGAAAGTCATGGGCATAAACATGAAATTTGAGCTGTTGGTGGCACTATAGGGTTTGACACAGAGACTCCACATTTGCTGTGGTGGCATTTCAGACTGTCCTCCATCAACGTGCCAAATATTACAACTGTCCTATGTACTGTTCTATGTGCTGCCATAGACTTTAAGAGCAGAAGAAAAGGAAGACCCCTCAGAGAGGGGAACATATTTACCTTACAAAATACTTTAAATAGCTCAAGGATTTCCATGGCCATTACCACTATTTTAATTTAATTTTAATCTATTTATTTCTTTAACTATTAAAGACGTATGCTAAACGGCTTTCTTCATGGTGAAAACCATGTAATAAAATCTGACATTAGTAAAAGAAAATCTATATAAAACATTTAAGCTTAATAAAGTTAAAATGTCTGAAAATACTACAGATTATATTTTTTAAATATATTAAATATGTCAATGAATAAAAACATTTATTACTCATTTGTGATTTTGAAAAGTATACGTTTCTAAGTATTTGTACGCTTCTTGTAGTAACTGTGACTAACGTGTTGACAGCTGGAATCAAATGATTTGAGAGCGTAAGCAGCCCTTGCAGTGAATCAGGCATTACAGCTGCTCTGTAAAACTGTCCACAGCTCGTCCTCCTGCTTCTGTCACCCTCAGGTCAAACTCATTCATTCGTCTCCTGAGATGAGTGAGAGATGGAAGTCAGAGATGCTGCTGTCTCATTTTAAATCACGACTCAACAGCTCATTTTAGTCTCTCTCTAAGCCAACTTTGCTCTCCTCTGAGTCATTCTAATGACCTGAGGCCCATTCTCCATTCAGGCCTGCCCCAAAACAAAACATCCACATGCCACTTGGGACGGATCTGGTCCCTCGGGTCCACCCCCCCAAGCGTTTGAGCCCTTTACAAACGTGGACAACACATCTTCTTTCGTGTTCTTTGTGAAAAGCAAATCGGCCAAGACAGAAACAGGCTGAATGAGCAAATTCTTCAAGGCGTAGAGAAAATCTTCCCATAATGCCATGGGCCTCAGACCGCTGTCTGTCATTTCACATGTGGGCTGTATTTCCTGTGGAAATGGATTCTTTGGAGGAATGATTCGGATCAGGATCAGGATTGTGGGTATGAGGCTGAGCTAAAACTGCACCATCAGCAAGTGTAAAGCAAAAAACAGCAAGTCTGTAGACCTGCAGAAAAACAGCTTCACTAATGACATTCAAATATTTTCATCAAATTTCTCAGCAAATAAATGGTTGTTGTTGTTTTAGTTATATTGGAATAAACTAAAAGAAATTGTTCATATAAAACACATAATAATTAACACATACGCTGATTGGATTTCAGATTACACAGTTAGTGAACATGTTGAAAAACTAAATAGCAACTTCAAAATGCTAGCGTTACCAAGATGTTTAATGACACAACTAGCCATAACAGAAACAAAATGCAATCAGTAGCAACAAACGTAACATACTTAAAATATGAGAAAATAACCTGTTCAGTTCAGTGTTTACTAGTAAAATTCCAGTTTTGAAACTCCAGTTTATATTTAATTCCAGTTTGAGTTGAGAGTTGAGAGAAGGTTATATGAATGAATTTTTTGTCATTATTTTTCAGTCATTATACTTGGGCTTTGTGTGAAAACTTAAACATAAATGAAAGAAACATTATCAGTAGTTTCTGTACTTTAGTTTAGGTTTTGAATGATTAATTAATTGGTTAGTTAATCATTAATTTAGAAAAAAAATCTCCTTTGTTCAAAAAGAATGTTTTTGACTAAATTACGTCACCACACAGACCTGTGTGAGCCGATCTCAATGTTTGCTGTCTGCTATTAAACACTAACTGTTTAAACTTAAGAATAAAATCATAACATTTAAAACACTAAAGCCTAAACCACTTATAAACCTAACATTTTACAATAACTCATTAACATGAATGCATTAGCTAACGTGAATAAACAATGAGAAGCATATTTTACATTCATTAACCTTTTGTTAATACTAGTTTGTACCAATAAAGTAGTTCATTGTTTGTTCCAATTATTTTTTGCACATTGACAAATGTTAACAGATACAACTTTGGATTTTGGAAAAATGTATTACTAAATACTGATAATGTTACTAGCTAACATTAACTAGGACTCATAAATGCTGTAGAAGTTTTGTTCATTGTAAGTTAACTAATAGTAACAAATGAAACCTTATTGTAAAGTGTTACCAAATACAATATATTCACAACAAAGACAAGAAGACATGCTGAAGGTTAATGTTATCAGGCATATTAACTATCTGTTGCTTAGTCTGCATAAATAATAAATAAGATGTAAAACAGCTTCAACAGAATGTTTTTGTCTGTATTTGCTCTAACTATCAGCTGTGCAAGAAAATAATGCCACTTCACACATCTGTTTTGTTAACAGACGCACCAGCGCTTATATTTGCCACCACAACAGAGCAGAAAGTGTGACGTGGCCGCGTGACTGCAGGGACCCGTCTACATGTGACATGTGTTGCTGACCATATGGTGTGAAAACCCATCATTCCTTCACAAAGCTACAAAAAAGCTTATCCTTCAGCTATTTCAAAAGAAAGGCTGTCCACACACACACAAGAGGTCAGCAAACAGTCCAAACTGTTGCTAATCAACTGTGTCTGTAATCCCCATTGACAAACAGTGCTGCCACTATTTGTTCGAAACACGTTCTTATCAGAACCACACTGTAGCCTGGGGCTGACTTTTTTTAGGCATTGTGGCACAAAGGTACAAGTACAGCTGGCCTACAGATTTCCTAAGCAAGTGAAATAGAAGCTGGCTGACTTTAAAACAAAGTGCCCTTCAGTTCAACGTCAGTCATGTGACTCCACCCCAGAATGCTCTGGTGCATGCTGAAGAACGCCTGGCGTGCCCAACAGGTGCTAATACTGCTCGCATTCTTTATTCATTTTGCCTCATTTGCATTTACAATGAGGTGGCAGGGAAAGAATTGCTCACTGAGGGGAAAGTATTCGTTTAAGTAACGAAGTCATGGGGCATAATTTACTAAGGCTCTTAGCAAACAGAATCTGCATCAATTTTAACAGCAGAAAGTTTCTGTCCTATGAATCCAGTGTTTGCTGAAGGTACACAAATTAGTTTATTAGACATAGTAGTGCATTATTATTGCCACAAGCCCTTTGTTATTATTACATTAAACAATGTAACAAAGTTTTTTCTAGCATTTTCAAAGAAAATGTGAAATATTTAATATATACAGAATGCAACATTAACAGAAGAAAATGCAGTTTATAAGCCACTCAATTTATTTAGCAGAGGGCCTGTAATGCATCAGGCCTGAAACACTCTCATCATTATTAGCTATAAAAAGCAACTGTTCAACTGGTCTGATTATATCAACTTCAGAAGCACGTTTGATCACAGTTCTTACTTTTTGAAAATCAAGCAGTAAAACCCTTTAGTTATGAGAGAGCGTAAAAGAATTCAACTTTCTCTTCTCCACCTGTTGCCTCATTTCACTAGAAACAAGATTGCTCTTAAAGTGAATGTGATTCTTTACTGAGCAAAACAGTCTATATTCATAACATCAGCATAACAGTTTTAGTTACCATAATAATAATAATAATAATAATAATAATATTAAGAAGAAGGAGGAGGAGGAATCCTTGACATACAGATTGTATTAGTTAATATTTCTGTAATTTTCATACGTTTGGACTTTCTACATTCTCTCATACAGGCTGTTGTTCAGAGTTCAGAATAGCTAAACTATTCTGTTATGACTAAAACAGAGCAGATGGCAACATAAGCGCAACTCCAGCGGCACTAACACAGATACAGTTTAACCTCCTTCACAGGGACGATAAGTCTGTCAAATAAAAGATCTCTTCAACAGTCTCAAGCACTTATAAAGTACAGGCTGGATCTGTGCAAAATGATACTGAAAACCTACAACCCATCACGGCTGGTACATTGCATTAGAGAGACTACAGTAAGGCCCTAATATGTTCTTTAGACATAAGCAAAGCAAAATAAAGTTATTTGCATGAGCTCGTGATAGTCTTCCCAACATTCCTGTGGTTCACATCTACTGGATCCCGAGATGATCCCCGTGAGTTTCAAACAGGGAATCAACAGGCAGAGAAAGTACATCTCTATATTATATTCTCTATATTATAAGCACAATTCCCACTTAAAATATCGCATAAACCTGACATCTCCAACACAGTCCCGCATTCACTGTTTCTGATTCATTCAGAGTGGTTGCGTATCAGGGAAATCAAAGCACGTACTGTGGCAAATGTATTCAGCATCTCATTTGCATTAGCAACAAGCCAGGACAGAATAAAGCCTAATGTTACATTTTATTTTGGCATTAAACTCGGTACAATATACTTATGATCCCGCATTACGAAACGCAATATTAACGTTATATTATTGTTAGAAGGGAAGGTTTGCAACACTTAAACGTCGCTCTGTTGTTGCGTGTGTGGGGGAAGGGGCGACAGCGCTCGTTTAAAGCGCCTCTACTTTCTTTTGTTACCACGAAAACGCAACATTGCAACTTAATGTGACTTTCATTTCCCTTTCAACATCAAACATATCATTTCAACTATAATTATATCTTCTGTGCTCACCTGATGGATTTACAGCGGCGGGTGTTGCCATATTCCCCGGGTGCAAATGTAAAAATGCAGAAATGACGCACAAAACGAAAGAAAATCCGCACGCAATCCGCTCCGAACGACTCGACACCGCAAACTGAATTCAGGCCTGCATATGAAGATGTGAGTGAGGGGCGAACGAGCAAAGGTGGTCCGCTTTTTGATGCCTTTCTCTAGTGAAATTGTAGCACTTGGCTTAACGCAAGATGTCCGAGAGGTTGCGTGAACACCGCGAGACTTCACTGGCATTCATTAATGCTGAACGCAAGCAGCAGCTTCAAGTGGATTCAAGCCCTCCATATACTAGAAATGCTTTCCGTGTACCGAGGCTTTGATATGATCTTCATCTTAGTCATCACGCTCTGTCCTCCATCTGTATTAGTTTCATAAGACTCAATGACAAAGTTTATGAGTGCGGTTGTATTGATGCATGCTTGTTTTCTAGTAGCGAAAACTTGTTTTCTGTGTACATTGGTGTCAAACATGTTAATAAAAACTGCCTTATGACAATGTGTTATATAATTATAAACAATGTTTGCTGCCTTTGATTTTTATGCTGTTTTGTTACATGCTTTTGTTTCATAATTTGTAACTATTTATGTTTTTTTATTAATTAATTATTATCACCTAATTTATTAATTTTATTATTTATTTAAATATTTATATTCTTCTTATATATTTTTACTGAAAACCTATATAGGCCGTGATGGCAGTTTTTTTGTGACAACTTCTATTGTCGTGACAACATGATCTGTTATTGCAGCATATAGTTGCAAGAGGTCCACTTGTGTTAATGAACTTATTTTCCTTAGGCAAATATGGTGAAAAGCTCTTGTAGGCAAGACTTCAAGTTTGTATCTTTACAGAAGTAATCCTTCCCCATTCTTAGTAAATAATGTCTGGGGTTTATAATAACTGGGCTATAAT
>JAZGTK010022769.1:0-10166 GCA_036877625.1 Ambastaia sidthimunki | reverse complement strand
ACTCAAAGAGGTCGTCCTCATTATCAGCTTCAAATGGAGGCTGACCAGCCATCATCTCATACATCAGCACACCTAGAGCCCACCAGTCCACTGATGGGCCGTATTCAAGCTCCTGCAAGATCTGCACAGGAAAGACACAGTCATTTCAACCGTCATTGACCCTAATCAAACTTTATTAGCCTATATCACATTTTATGTATTTTATGGGTCATCAGATATTCAACAGTTATCAGTATTGGCATCCTCTATTAAAAAGCCCGTATTGGTTTACCTCTAATAACAACTATGAAAATTATGAAAACCAACTCTTAATGAAAACTAATGAAACTGTTTCATAACAAATGAAAATAATAATAATAGAAATTAAGTTTTAAAGTTAAATGTTAATATTTGCTGCAACCTAAATTAGTAGAAATAGAGAATGTGATATTCAGTGAACATTTGTGTTTTGGAGGGTGTGAAATACTGTACCTCTGGGGCAATGTAATCTGGCGTGCCACAGAATGTTGTGGTGGTGATGCCATCCAAAATTCCCTCCTTACACATGCCAAAATCTGCCAGCTTACAGTGACCTTCTGCATCCAGCAAAATGTTGTCTAGTTTCAAATCCCTGCAAAGAAAGTGAAAACAAACAAAACCATGTAGCAAACTAAACTTTGACTGAAAAGATTACACTTCACTTTCACATTCGGTGTGGACGTATTGGACACTCTTCCATGCGATTACAATGAATGGTGTCTGGAGCTTTTAAGCTTCAAAACGGTTAATAGAAATATTCCATAAATATTCTATATGACTCATGGATTATATTTTAAGTTTTTAAAGACATATGATTGACATGACTGATTGCTTTTCATAACAAACTCAGATGAAATTTAGAACCAAATCAGACTGATTTGTGTACAAAACTCAGTTCAATATTTGAACTGGATCAACCATTTCATTTTTTTTCTGTATCACTTTTCACAATTTTGGATTCTTACAAAGCAGCTACACAGAACATGCATTTTAAAATGGAAACAGTGAAGAAAAAAAAACAGCATAGTGGCTTTAGCACTCATACAGCAAAGTCATTAGGAAAATAAATTGTTAAGAAATAAGCTAAAAAGTGTGATGTAGGACAAAACAGTAGAGGCACAAAACAGTTGTGTTTACATTTCAGACATCTCTAGTGGATTGGTAAGTAGAGCTAATGTAGATGTCTAGATTTTCATTGAATAAAGACTTTATAAATATTAATAAAGTCTGTTCATTACACAAAACAATATGGCTTCTCATAATGTGAAATATAGAGCAGAACAAGTACTGTAAACCACTTTTATAATACTTTTATATTCACTTTCATTTTATTATAAACAGTGGCCAGATTCACATTGTGTGTTCCCTGGAAGGAATGTCATGTGAGTGTAAAACGACATGAGGGTGAGTAAATAATGAATTCTCATGATTGGATGAACTATTCTTTTAACTTGTAAATTGTTAAAAAATGTAAACTATTCCTTCCGTTTGATTGTTTGTTATTATTCATTTTTAGCTTAATTTTTTTATTTTTACTATTTGTGGCAATGATATTATATATAATGATATTAAATATACTGCAAATAAAAAATAAAACATTTTTGGCCACATTTTGTTGTGATGAAGGGCCATTAAAACTGTACTAGCAGGACTGTGGGGCACATACTGTATAACAAAAAAGGCTTTCAAATGATCCTAGTCTACTCTTAGTATTCGTTTATCTACACAGCGTCTCTCTCTGTGATTTTAACCAGCAAAGGGGAAGGCAAAGGCAGAGAGAGGTAGAGTGAAAACAGAGCGGGAGAGAGAGGAGGCTGATAAGGTGCTACTGATGAAAGACAACAAGGAGATGGATGAAACCAGTCGGATTGGGGTTTGATGGTTGATTGCAACAAGAATGTCAACATCACCTCTCAATATGTCATTCAGCTAAAGGTGTTTTCATAGAAACCATTCTCACTGAAGGGAGGGGAGCTGCGGACGCCTTACGCAACTGTTCTCTCTGAGAAGGGCACCCTGGTGCTCTGCACGTTTTTGTTTGTCTGAAAAGTTGGCGCGAGACAGTTCATTCTTTCCCCACCAGATATGTTTAATGGCTCTTTACATGCAGGTGTGGAAAAATGGCTTGTAATGAATGTTAGAAATACTGTATGTGTGGTAAGACCCGCTTTCTAAACTTTTCCAATTTTGATTGATGATCTGACCCTCAATGTATGACACTACCAAAAGTCTGGACACACCTGACTGAATTAATGTTTTGATGATTTGTGTTTCTAAAGTCATGCCGAAATTAGTTTTGTAAACAAATATTAATTGTGTGGATTCTATGTTCAATACATAGAAAAGAAGTTCTACCTATGACGTTCTTTAAGTCACTAAAAAATAATATGAATCAGACCAGACAAAATCCAGATAAAGGGTTGGCTACATTAAGAATGAACAAATTATTTGGCCGGTGTATAATTCCCATACTTCCATTTGTGCCTTTTAATAGTTTAGATATATTTACTATTATTTTGTAATATGGAAAGCAGTAATAAAAAAAGCAATATCACATGTGAGTCAAGAGTGTGTTATGGCCAATTGTTCTGGTGTTATATAACTTAGGACTCCTCTCATCCAATCAGATTTGAAAACCATAACTTACTGTTGTATAATAAGGATTCCTCTTAACCAATCAGATTTAAGGACAAAAACTAACTGTTGTATAATAAAGAATACGTGGATGTGTGTAAACCTTTGACTGGTAGAGTAGATGCACAGAAAGAGAAAGAAAGAGTATTGTGTCCTGCCCACATGCTCTTCTAATTCACAGAATGTTCCAGAATTGTCCATCTTTCCATCTCTCTCTATCCATTTCTGTCAATCTTCCAGAACCTTCCAGCTTGTCCTGGCCACGTCTCCATTCTTCACTCCACAGAAGAGACATTCGTTCATCCCTGAGCTTTATTTGTTGATTTAGCATATGTGACATTGCAACACTGACCTTTCTTATCTGTCCTCCTTTGAAGTGCATGAACGATGAACACTTCACTCCTTCCGTTTGTTTTTATTTTCCAGGCTAGTAAGTAACACTTCAGTTTTTCCAGAGTTTTATACTGACTGAGGTCTGAGGTTGCAAGGTGATGTCACATGCTCTGAAGCATTAGGGTAAATTAAACACAAAATAAATGTGTTCATAGGTAAATGGATCCTTACTTGTGTTCAAATTAACATGTTATGTAAGTAACTGAATCTACACCATACTGTACTACTGTACTTTGCTCTAGCTCTACTGAATGTAACAGATAGGCAGCATGACCAACGTCATGGTACAGTATGAGTCATTTCATTTTCATATAATGTCATTATTGGTGACAAATTATGTAACATTTGAAATTAGTAGATCTGAATCTAAACTCTGATTGGTCGAGTCACAATTGAAGTCATTGTAAAATATGTTTAGTGAGATCAGCTGTGACTGCACTTTATTTCAATTTTACATTGGAACAAAGTGTAAGTGTTTTATATTGGAATAATTTTATAACTGTTAAGATGTTTGCAGTAACATTTGTACTTTGTACTCTGCTTTGTACTTTGTTTAATTTAGTAACTTTTCATCATATTTACTGAAACCAAAAATAATGTTTTCTTTGTAGGTGGAATTGAAACCTGATTAGCTGTAGTGAAAAAAGTCATACAACAATTTAACATGAACTAGATAAACATGAGGGCTTATAAAAGGATGTAATTAACTACTGTATTTCTTACACCTCTTCTCTTTTGGAGGAAATCATTGAAATGTTAAGAGAACACTATGAAAAAGACAGAAACAGAAAGAAATTAAGAGAGAAAGAGAGAGAGATAGCAGGACAGAGCAGACCCAATTTAAAGCATTTCCTGTGTGTTCAAGTGAATCTTGAGTAATTATTTTCCATTACGTACACAGCAACCTCTGCTTTAAAAAATGTGCTAAAACAAAAAGCTACAAAAAACATTTTTGTACCCGTACTGCTCCATTACCACGTTCAAAAAAACATGACGCCTCTTTAAAATTTATTTTATAAACTTAATAAAACTTACGTTAAACACTATTGCAGCAGTATTGAAAATTAACCAATAATCTCCCTAATTGAATTTGTGCTATCACAAAGTGATGAGACCCTTCTTACACACTTCTTTGCAACAAACACTCACATAATACATCAGCTTGCTTTTTAAATAGTCTACCTGCAATTCTAGTGTGTAGTAATTGTTTACCAAAGGGTATTTATTTACTAAGGTAGGGATGTTCTTTTTTTTGATGTGCCCATGTGCTAATGCATATCAATAAGCATTGACCGTAAGACGATCACACAGATACTTTATTATATGAAAGGAAACAGCATTTAAACAGCCTTATGCTCTTTCTATTTAGGTGAAAGGTCACACAGATCACATACAGTACATCTGAGGTGCATATGTATAGGTGTGTAAGTGTAAGTGTGAGATATGGGAATGCTTTAAAAACCAACAGTTCGCATTTTTCCTGATAAGCCCTTTGAGTCTCAGCATTTTTGTAGCGTTTATATCCTGCCGAGAACACTGTTACATGTTACAGTGTATGAATAATCCCAAAAGAGCTATGGGCCGACAAAAGATGGAAAAACAACAAGGAGAGCCACATCTAAGCCACCTGCTCCTTCTCATCTATTTATAGATGCACTAAATCTGAACAAACAACCATCCCAGTCATCGGCAATCTTAAGGAAAGTCAAGCTCCAACATGTCCTCTTTAAGCGGATCAAACTTTTGCGGTCTTCATCAACACCGCCACCATGTCTTGCTCAGATAGGGGGGTGAACATCGGACGGCACATTTTGTTCCAGAATGTTCTATATTTTGTCGGGTTTTTTTGTACTGGTGTGTAAGACAGGTCACAGAGAGGTAGAATGCGTTCACATGGGGGAAAAATGTGGTTCTGCCATGCATTTGAAGCAGTTTGTGCACTAACACACAGACCATGTTTTGACACGCAGGTTTTACAGCCGACTATAATGCAGGGCTTTCCCAAAACCCAGAGATGCCATTCAAAACAGGATGAGACCAAAGCGGAATAATCTAGAATCTTTATTTGTTGGCACAAGAGCTGGTGGAAATTATGCTTTTATATAATATCAAATTGAACATCACTGTGACCTTATCATAAAGGCAATCTCGCTACAGTCACCTGAGGTTACATGTCATACTCAAGGGCATACTGAACAGCTCGAACAGAGTTCCAGTCCAAAATGTGGAGGGTTTCCATTTTTTATTCACATAATTTCCACTAAAGAAAATACCACCATTAAATCTTGGATATTTCCACCAGTGAAAATAACCTTGTTATAGGAACATTGTTTAAGTTTTCAGTTACATAGCTTTCACTATATAGCTGACCCTTGCCTACATGTATGCTTTGTATGCTGAATGTTCAGTATGTGTATGTACGTTTTCATTGGGCTCAACTATTGCAAAACAGGATGAAATTTGTAAGTTCAAATTCAAACTAAAATTCTAAAGTGAGAACAGTTTTCAACTAGATGAACTAACAATTGTGTAGTTAGAGTGTTGACAAAACCTCAAAACCTTATATTTACTGCAATATAGCCCTTGTGACAACTCTAGCTCTGGCCTCCGCTGTACACAATGTTGAACAATTTTTCTTATACAGTACACACACACACACGGTCATCGCTGTGCGAAAAGTGTCCTGTTCCAAAATTGGTCCTCAGGTCTCTAGAGAGACACTGGTATCCTAGATACCATATTACTTTGTAATTGCTATCTGTCCAGTAGGAGGACCTAAACAATTTATGCTTGTTTGTTCCTGTGCTAGGTCAGAGGTCAAAGCTAGATATATGCTCCTCTGATCAATCTCCCAGCATGCTTTGCACTTCATGAAGAAGGACAGAGCACTTATCCCCAGTGTGTAGTAGTCCAGCGCTCCCATCATCAGGTAATCAGCACAATAGGCGCCCGAGTTGAATCTGAGTTGTATGAGTGGAGACTGTGTCTGTGTGTACGTGTGTGTGTGCTGTTATTCTTACAATAAGCCATTCATATTGGCTGAATCACATCCTGTCCACTTTCCACTTTCTTGCCAAAGAAACATCATATTAGTCCTGTAGCCGTAAACAGGGGTCAGACGGCTGCGAGGTGGGTACAGACACATGAATGGATGTCATGGCAGTGGTCCAAGCCCTTGTGTTCTTAAATAGAAGCTGGACTTGGAGTGAATGACTTCCTGTATCAGCACAGCTCTGGTTTGTCTGTTTGTCTGATGTGGTTGTACCACACATAACCTGTACAGGAATGAGTGCCTAAATGAGTGACTTGACATCTAAAGGACATTACTAAACATACTGTATTTTTTTATTTCTACTGAGAAATTAGCACCCAAGTCATTTATTATTCACTTAATTTATCTTTAAGGCTTGAATTTCTTTTAGATCCTTAGAGCCTTAGGAGGTATATTCATGCTGAACCTGTGTATGTGAAGTCAGTGGCCAGTGAGGCAGCAGGTATTTATAACATGTCTCATTTAGAGTAATATATTTAGTTCAACTATAAAATTCTTGCATTCTGTGAATAATCACTTTTTTTGACAGCTAAACAGTACAATATTGACCAATGTTCAAGGCAAATGACTTCCTACATAGCTGTGCTAGATGTCTTTCATACATGCCTCTTCTTTAATTCAGTAGCCCCTTTCTTCTGAGATAGTAAAATACTTTACTAATAACATTAAGCAATATTCTTTTTTGCTAAGAAGCTGTGTAATACTTTGATGCTGAATACTGTGTAAAACATTATTTCATGTTTCAGATCTTCTCTGTTTCTGACTGTAATATTGCTTCTTGTTTCTTGTAACTGATATACTGGTTTCTTGAATTACCTGCACACAGGTAACAGGTATATAAACCTGCTGCTGTATATATTGCCTGTCGCACCATCACTGGTGCATTCGGTCCAGCTGCGAGGAGCCGCCCGTCATAGATGTTTGGCCCCATTATTCCCAGAATATCTCCTGACAGAAAATCTCGCTGGTCATGTACCTGCATCTAAATCACGTTACCCTGCTTGTGAGACTGATATTACACTGTCTGTTTGTTAAGTGGCATCTCAAGAGGTGATATCAGCAGAACTTTTTGGGACAAGAAAACAATAAACCCAGTGTAATTATTCATGCCTAAATGTCCAGCTTTCATAAGAAAGGACCATTTCCTTCAGTCTCTATAAGTCTGGGGTAAGGAAGACAGGCGTGGATTTAATTCAATACAACATTACACTCCAAATGAGAGTCTTCCTGCCCATGAGCAGAGAAAGCTCAGGACCAGGCTGAGAATGGGTGGGTGAGGAAACTTACAGGTCACTGGGTTCAAAGAGGACCAGAGGGGTGACAGGAAGAAGGGGTCATGATGACTCTCAGTGTTTTAGACCTGCTGTGTATGTTAAGTTTGGGATAGCAACAATTTTATTTAGAACTGACCACTTGGAGATGGAGAGTACATGTATGTGGAGAGTACATGTCTGTGTCCGGCTACTTTAAAACACTGGGGTCATGCATAATTCCCACAATTCCATGTCTGTTGTTTCATAGTTTTGATGATGACTACTTTCCAACTTTTTGAGTGGTGGTGCACAATAAAATTTAGAAGTGAGCTTCTAAAATCATATGTGTGAAATCTGTAAGCTGTATAAAAAAATAAATAACATGCATTTTTTGGAAATAAAGATTCCACGTTAAAAAAAAGCCAGCAGTTGACAAGACGTATCCCAAGGAAAGCTTACCCATCCAGCCCCAAAGCACTGCCCGTTGTGTGTGGTTAATGACATACAATTGAGAGTGTATACAAACTGTCTGGGAACGAATAAATCATTGCACATAGCTCATCAAAGTAAACAACCTGAGGTAAACAAGGCAGACAAGTGCTCCTGTCTCTAGGCAAAATAGTTACTAAAGATACAAAACTCATACAAACTTCATTTGATTTGCTTAAAACCTAATCTGCATAGGGTTGCGTGACAGCCGACTGAGAAAATAAATGATCTGGATGGTGGATTAAACTAGAGAAAAAACTTGGAATGGATAGTTAATTTTCTGTCCAAAAATGATCAGATTAAAATTGGAGCAAAGCTGGATTGTATCTTCTGTGAGTTACATCGGTATTTTGGCTGAGCTGAGCACATGAACACATTCCATTTTTTGGTGTATTTGATATTATTTAACATGGTGCTATGTCTATTTGTGAGAAAAACAGAACAAGAGGTGAAAATAACATCTGAGGGTTTAAATATTACTGCCTGGATGTTGTCTGACCCAGCCTTCATAATGTCCAGTTGCCCCACAATGTATTACCTGTAAATGACTCCGTTTTGGTGCAGGAACATGAGAGCTGACGTCACCTCAGCAGCGTAAAAACGGGAGCGAGCTTCATCGAACTTGCGGGATCGCTGGATCTGGAACATCAGGTCTCCACCATTGACATATTCCATGACAAAGAATAAACGATCCTGAAGAGAAACAAATAAAAAACAGGTTCATTAATTGGTTCATTAATCATGTTCCTGTAGCTCAGCTGGTAGAGCATTGCGTTAGCAGCGCAAAGGTTGTGGGTTTGATCCCAGGGAATACAAGAACAAAAAAAAATTATACATTGAATTCACTGTAAGTCGATTTGGATGAAAGCGTCTGCCAAATGAATAAATGTGAAAGTTATTGGTTTATTTCCGAGAACATTTTACATGATTTTGTATAATGGTTGACGGTTTAAAAAGTCAAAAACAGAGTTATTTTTTTTCTTTTTGACTGAATGTCTCATAAATCTCACATTTTGAACAACAACACAGAAAACACTGCCAGGGTGTTTAATTACAAAACAAAATAATATATACTATATATATATATAAAAACCTTTTTAAGATGTATACATGCTTTAGATATAAGAGAAGAGAAGTTCAGAGTCAATGGCAGACAACACATGCCTGCTGATCACAGATCAGTGAGAAGCATCCAGCCATTCTCAGAAAACATGAACCCGTTGCCCTGTTCCACAGAATAGAACATAACTCATTATCTTCACTGGGTCATGCACATTGTTGCATAGAATCAAGATATATATCAGACACAAACTGCAGGTCCAGCTATGTGACTCATGTCCTAGTCACCAGACATACAGACTCAAAAAATATGCGACACTGTTTTACAAATCAGTGTGACATTGTTCCAACAGCTGCATTTTGGTAACCATCAAGAAGAACCTGTTTAACACAGTAGCAGAAGCATATAAAGAACACTGTGTTGGTTTTATCAGGTTTATGAGGGGGAATAAAGCAAATTATCAGTAAATAACTGAATCTTTTGAAACTATATACTTTATATTTAAAAAATATATAAAGGCCACTGTATACCAAACCCAATGTGTCTTTATGTGGCATGAAAGTAGGTTAACAATTTTTCATCCAAAACTTTAGACTAAATCAGGTCAGATATTTGTTTTTCAGATATTTGTTGCAAAGGATATATCTACATTTGGCCAATAGATAATGAATTGTAAAAATAAATAAATAAATAAAAATCTCGATAGCCTTAGAGCAAGCAAAACAAAAAAGTAAACTGACAAAGAGAATCCTTGCAGTACTTTTTATCAGACTCTGTGTTGTTTTTGTCCTAACACAGCAATTTTGCCTCAACCAATGGTATTGATTTGAGGCGGGACTATCTGTCTGTCTGTCTGAAGACTTTCTTTGGAAGACCAGTTTAAAATCTGAATGTTGTGCAATTCCATTTAGTGTTGCTAGAGGCACCACAAATTTAGTTTTAAGCAATACCCCTTTGGGTGTGGAGGATATTGCCATTAGCATTCAGTTTTTTTATTTGTAGACAAGAAATGATATATCTGGAGTAAACGCAAGAATAAACACAAGAAAATTGGGAGATATTTTCATCCAGTACAGGTCTAATTCAATTGCCTCACTTTGGTGACATTAAAATTGGTGATTTGAAACCGTGATTTTGAAAAAGGTAATCTTATGTAATTGTGAAGCAGCCTGCCTCGCCTTGTCCCTTTGCAATGAAAGCGAATTTAAACAGGATGCTGAAATAGTTTGTTTAAAATGTGCCCAGAGTCACAGCAAAGGCCCACCCA
>JAZGTK010022768.1:0-10167 GCA_036877625.1 Ambastaia sidthimunki | reverse complement strand
GCCCGTGTTTTATTCATAAACAGAAACTTGAGCAGGTAACAGAGGGAAGAATTCCTAATGGGAGACGAGGCCAAATTCAAACCAACCAGTGAGACCCCCAGCTAGTTATTATAGCTTGATTTAGTTTGTTTTATTTTGCAGAATACGCTGATAGTCAGAACTCAAAGTAAGAAGATGTTTTTGAAGAATTTAGTCAGACCCTCCAGCATTGATTAAAAATAAACTCTTGTCATTCTGTTAAGTTTGTGTGTTTTTTTTCAGGTAATGGAAATACACTGCGTTTTATTTTAGTAATAGTTATAGTTAACAATAATAACTGTATGTCCAACACAGTGAAACATTTAAACAGTCTATTAGCATAGCATATGTATGCATAGCAACACCCTGGAAACCACCCATATGATTTTAGCATCATGACTGTGACCTTTACAAATGTATACGCCACTTACAAATCTAGTTATATCTTCTATGTAACAAAACATGCAAATATTTATGACAGCATGATCAAATAATCGTTTGGGGTTTTTTTGAGAAGCAATTTTCTGGAACAACTCGTTAATAAAGGAAATGTAAATTTTACATCTCAGTTTAATTTATTTATTCAGTGTTGCTAAAATCTACGTTGTCACAGATTTAAGAATGCAACACTCAAAACTCAAATCATTGTGTTTCCTTTTTAAAACTGAGACATAATCTGGTTTTATCTAAACAGAGCGATTCAGAGACACAAAGCAGTCGAAGGAGACAGCCGAGACAAACAGAGAAAGATAGAAAGTGTATTTCGAGGAGGACAGGACCAAGAGCCCTTGTGTAAACAGAGTGTGTGTTTGTGTGTGAGTGGATCTGTGGGTGTGTTTTGTTGTGCGTCATGACAGGTGTATTGTGGTACGATCAGCTGTAGGAAGATGTGGACAGTCAGTTTGGCTCTGCAGCTGAAAGAGACACATGACTCAGACTTCTGAACTGTGTTTCTCTTTAAAGATCAAACTCTGGTCCGGCTATGAGTCTACAGCTGGTAAGTACATCTTCACTTCTGTGTTACAAAGATACAATATTACTATTAAACTTGATTAGAATTTCATCGCTCTGTTTGTGGCTGGTTTGGGAAGTTGGGTTGGTTTCATCTAAGTAATTTAAGATGTAAAGTGAAATATAAACAGGAAAGAATTAGTTTCCATTTGCACTTTGTTGTGGATACTGTTGCTTTATAATGTCAGTATAATTGTGTTTTTAGCTCTGAGTTTTCTTTGATCAGTAAATGATCTCAAGTTTTTTGCTTTGTGATCATTTAATGTGTTGCACTAGTTGTCATGTTCTGTATATTTAACAACCTGAAAAGCTTTTGTTGTTGACATTGTTTTCTTTGTTATCATATTTATATTAAAATATGTTTATTGTAAAGTCAAACAAATAATGAGTTAACTAATAACTTAGGTAGTTGTGTGTTATGTGGTAGTTTATGAGGAACTAGTTATTGTTGTTGGTCATTTTGACCGCCATGTTTAAGACAACTGACGACATCTCCATGGAAACCATAATCAGGCGTTACAACACGTCAAATTCCCATGGAAACGTTTAACTGGTTGTCCAAATGTTTTTGCTATTTTAACACACTATTTGTTATGTGAGCGTTGCTAAGAGTTTGTAATTTCTCCTGTATGGAGCAAAAGCATTAAAAAGCGATTTTCTGGTTGTGTGGAAGGTCTTTGTCTGAGTTTGCCTGTCTCTGCAGTATTTGAGGTGGACTGCAGGTTGTGTTTACAAAGAACAGATCAGTACTAATTCTGAATGGCTTAAGGGAACCGCGGCACTGGGCCCCGTTTAACACCACACAGTAACAACAGAAAACATGCATGAGGGCGTGTGCATGTATTGTCAATTAAATGAATAAAACAACAGCCAAAATCAAACTTTATAAATGCGTTAAAGGTAACAGATCAGTATGAATATCTGAACATATTATTTTGTGCACTGACATTGAATGTAAACTGTGATAAATGAGTGTCTTTATATTCTTGGCGTCTGTGTCATGAATTATCAATATAAATGAATTATCATTGTCCTCTAATACACACTTTAATCTGTAACCACAATTATTATACATAATCACACAATTTATCACTATAGTCATGTATCAAAGGTTTGTTTTGTGTGGACTTTATTGATTTTTTTCACGTTTCTTTCATGAAATTTCTCATGTTTAAAAAATGTCTTTCAATTTTTTATCTGCAGACTCAGTGTGACTTTCATTTCTTTTATCTTTTGTTTTTTTAAAAAGCAGATGTCTAAAAAATGACAGAACAGCCGATGGCTTCTACTGAAAGGAGCCAACGTAAGTTTTATATTTATTCTTATTTTATATTTACAGTTCTGTGGTCAGTTTTTATTTGTCCCGTACTGTCTTGCGGATCAGGAATTCAAGCTGATGACGACCTGAAGTCGATGATCGTGGGAACGGTGATGAGAAAAATCAAATCTCGCACGTGGAAAAAACAACGTTACTTCAGGCTACAGGAAGACGGAGTGACCATCTGGTACAAGAGCAAGAAAGCGGGAAATTCTCACTCCACTTGTAAGTAGTCAGAAATATACCCCAGGGGCGGGCAACTCTGACCCCTGCCATCCACAGTCATGCAAAGTCTAGTTTTAGCCCTAATCAGGCACACCTGAACAAGTTAACCAGGGTCTTCAGGATTACTAGAAAGCAAGAAGAACAATCGTGGGATGCCCCCATTTAGATAACCGAGTAAATGTGTGTGTTTGTGTTTATAGTTTCTGTGAGTGATGTGGAGGCTGTACGAGAGGGCCACCAATCAGAAGTTCTCCTCAGCATCGCTGACGAGTTCCCGCCCGACCGCTGTTTCACCTTGGTGTTTCGCGGTCGCCGTGGCAACCTAGACCTGGTGGCCGAATCAGCGGAAGAGGCTCAGTCTTGGATTAAAGGGATACGCAAACTGATCGATAACCTGGAGAACATGGGGCAGAGAGAGAAACTGGACCAGTATCCTTTACTGCCCATGGTTATCTACTGGTCTATCATTCCTTCCTCTGTCCATCTTGCAGGTTTCTCGAAGTTTAAAAGGCATTGCAGGACACACCAGCGTAGCAGTACTGATGTCTGATGTCAATGTGAAAATTGGCCTTTGTTTTGCTTGTAAATTTTGTTTAACCCCTCCCCTTAAAAAGTCTAAACGATTGATAAGACTAATTCATTATTATAAATGTAGTTCAAGCCCCTAGTTCTAAACCTAAGCCTGACCGAAACCCTACAAACTAACTCTAAAATCTAATTGATGGCTGAATGTTGATACAGGACCAACAATGATGCTTCAGAGACATTCAGTTATGCTTCGATGAATCGATGTTTCGTCCAACCAGATCTATGGTTTTCTCCTAAATGCTTGATGCCTCCAGATGGATCTGTGACTGGTTTAAAAAAGCAGACAAAAACAGGGATGGACAGATGAATTTTAAGGAGGTTCGAGATCTGTTGAAGATGATGAACGTGGACATGAATGAGCATCATGCCCTGCGCCTCTTCACGGTAAAAACACATTTTTGCTGTAACCCAGTTGTAGGTTGATGTTTTCCTTGGTTGTCCTTGGTTACTTGCTGTTAGTTTCCACATTGGTCGGTTTTTAAGTCTTGATCTTAGTAGACATCACATTGTTTTAACCCATTCATACATTTTGTAAGTATTTTTGTGTTCTGCAGATGGCAGACAAGTCTCAGTCGGGTACTCTTGAGGACGATGAATTTGTGCTGTTCTACAAGATGCTAACTCAGCGAGAAGACATCCTGCAAGTGTTTCAGGAGTATTCAACTGACGGGCAGAAGCTCAGCCTCCAAGATCTGGAAGACTTTCTGCGGGAAGAACAGTTACATGAAGATAACGTTCGGCAGTACGCACTGGAACTCATCGAACGCTATGAGCCATCGGACACGGGTAGCTAAATCCATGATGAAGCATAGTTAATGTTGTATTTTATCTGCTCATAATTCCTTGCATGTCAACAAAACACCTTTGTTTGTTAGTTAATCTTTGCTGGTTATCTTTCTGGCCCCTTTGTGACCAAACCATCACAACTCCATTCCCATAGCTAAGATGTTGCACGCGATGACCATTGACGGTTTTCTGATGTACTTGAGCTCAACAGAGGGCTCCATCTTCAATCCTGCCATGGTGGAACTCTACCAGGACATGACTCAACCTCTCTGCCATTACTTCATATCTTCTTCTCATAACACGTACCTCCTGGAGGACCAAATCAGAGGACAAAGCAGTGTGGAAGGCTACATACGGTACACATAGGTTTTAACCCACCAGCTCTGTGTTCAACCAGCATCCTTGACCCAAGTATGAAAGCTACGGATAGCTTAGCGCCTGAATTGTTTAATGATTTGAACTACTGTGTTTGTGTTTCAGAGCATTGAAACGTGGCTGTCGGTGTGTGGAGGTGGACTGTTGGGACGGACCAAACGGGGAACCAATTGTCTACCACGGTCACACGTTCACCTCCAAGATCTTCTTTAAGGACGTGGTCTCCGTGCTGGGCAACTACGCTTTTAAAGTACTAGAGGGTTTGCTTTTACCTGACTAACCCTGTTCTTTCTTTCTTAAATTAATGGGTTTTTTTTTCTGGTATTTCAAAAATTACCAATGGTACAACCACAGTACTTTTTGACAAGTTATATTCTGAAAACCATGATGTTTACGTATAGTGCAGCGATTGTATTAGATGATAATACTGTGGTACTTTAATATTCACCATGGTACTAAATGATTGTCAACATAAGTTGACAACATGATAATGCTGTCATGTGTCTTTCTTTTAAACTGGGTTAAAGTGCTGTTTAGGGTTACAGACCAGGCCGGGTTGAAAGGCACTATGCCCTTTTTCTGAGTGTTCGTAAAATGATCTGGGGCAGTTGACCCCTGCCGTTCACTCCATCACTTATTCACACGCTCACACACTCTCTGTGTGATGTCTGCAGACATCACAGTTCCCCGTCATCCTGTCCATTGAGAACCACTGCAGTGTGGAGCAGCAGAAGGTCATGGCCCAACACCTCACCCTAATCCTGGGAGACCAGCTGCTGAGAAGCACCTTAGATGGAAAGATTCCCGTCGGCCTCCCATCCCCAGAGGTGAGCATGGATGCATGCAGTCAGTTTAATGAGAGTCTAATGAGTAGAATTAACAATCCACTTTGGAATTCTTAATGAACTGTAATCATTTGTCTTTAGTCATTCATCTTGAAAAGTCCGTGTCAAAGATCTTAAAGTTTCCACCCTGTGACCAGACGTGTATCAGAGTTCATAGTATGATGACCTCTCCAGGATACATTCACTTTCTCCGTCAGTTCACCTAGACGGTGGCCATATGATCTACGTCCATGAGACCCAACCACTCTGAATTATTAAACCAAACAATAATACCCCCCAACCCACCGTTCAACCCTGTTGAAAAGCCCAGCTTAGCCCTGCAAAAATTTCCATGCTGGACCAGTGTTTCTTAGTAAAGGTCTAGCTGGTGGACCTGCATAGCCATCTGCCACTTACAAAACTTACGTGATGAAGCTGGTTGACCAGAGGTCTTGCTGGTTAAGCCAGTTAACCTAATGTGTTATGAGAAGTGACCAGCTATGTTAGTCTTTTCAGTAGCGATAGACACACAATGTAATAGCAGGTTCTAAAATGTTCTTTGTTTGCACAATTATTAGTTCTGCTGGTTGGTGACTTTCATTGATGGCTGTGATTCCATGTTTGTGTCTTCAGGATCTGAAAGGGAAGATTTTGTTGAAAGGAAAGAAGATTGGAGGATTAGAGGATAGAATAAACAGAATGGTGGATGATCCTGTGATGAGAGAGGTGAGCGATGAAGAGGAGGCCGCTGAAATTGATGATGAGCATCATCGGAACAACAGCATAAGGCATAGAAGCAAGGTAACAACAAATTCAGTTGTGTACGGTCAACAAGCCACCATGTCCCAAAAACCACCTGTTTGTGCTTAGACCTGTTACCATAGAAACAGTGGTTACTAGTTTAAATGTGAGCAAGACCTTTACAAAAATTCTAGGGTGATCCTAGGATTTTTCTGTGCCTGTAATATACTGTAAATAAATTTTTTTATGTCTATGCATGTTCACATACTTATCCCTATGTAGTGTACTTCCAGAGAGATAGAAGAGAGTACAATTTCTTACTTCAACAATTTGGTCTGGACCCAGCGGGTTGTAAAATATTGAACAGCGTTCTTGTCTAACTTGTCTAATCGGTTCTTCATCAGAGCTTTGAGGTGCTGAGCCCTCAAGCCATGACTTTAACCTCAAGATTCAAATCTATTTACATAACACACCTGTCCAACATGCTCCTTTTGTTTCAACATCCGTGGAAAGTTTCACTTGTGGACAGGTGTGCCACCTTTAGATTCACCTAAACCAGACAAGGTTTTCTCATAAGGTAGCAAAATACCCTGGCAGGCTAGAGACACTTGGCATCTTCTGGAAATGTGTGGATTGTGTAAAGCGCTTATGAAAGATGGATGGGATGAAACTGAATGAGTGTAAGTGGGGAAAAAGAGAGAGGAATCCGTTATCAGAGATGTACGAACAGTTGGCGGAGTGTGTAAGTTAGTAAAAGGAAAGTTCAATCTATTAGATGTGTTAGGTCTGGAAGTTCTGTTCATGAAATGTGCCAGAGAAAAATTCATTAAGACAGCAAGAACGCAAGAACGACAAAACAAGGAAGAGAGGGAGAATGAGATAAGAAACGGCATATCCTCTGTTGTCTTCTGCCATGTGATAGGTAGCCATGTGCAGAAGCTGGCACCGGTGTTACCATGCGACACCTGATTCTCTAAACTCTGGTTAGCTGCAGTCAGGGATGATCTTTCTTGGCTTCTGAGATACAGTCATCTCATTGACTCATCAACTGGAAACATTTGGCTTGGAATGTTTAGTGTTCGTTAACTGCTCGTTAGGCTTGTCATGATGTTAACACTAATTACTAGTTGAAACCTTTATCCAAAGTGACTTACAGTAACCTTACAACAGGGATAGTCCCAATACTTGCTAGTTAGTGGATTAACTCAAATCTAGCCTACACCACCCAAGCAAGCTGAATATCATGTTATGGTGGCACAGAAGGTGGGCCAGGACAAACATAGCAGATGGGAGTGTAAGATGAAGCCAGGTGTATACGTGGCCTCATTATCCAAGGGTTGTCTGTCATGGCACAGTCTAAGTAGTGCAGGGTTCAATGTTTTGAGTAGCTGAATTAAATGTTTGTAGTGATACCCCATTGTACAACCTAGCTAGCACCTTTTTCAAACACCAAAGCCTTGTTGTTATGTAATAGATTGATCACTTAGTAGCTTTCTGCACATAAAAGCAAGTTAAAGAGAAGCAACACTGGAATGTTGATCAGCCTAGAAGCCTCTTCAAGGCTGATCAACTAAGAAGTCCCAAAGAAACCTTTTAAGGCATCACAAAAGAACAGTGGGAACCTGCCTGGTTCCCTGCTAAGAACACCAAACCACCTTAACCACCAGTCCGGTTTACACACTCTGGTTTTCATCAAGGAATGAAAGTGAGGACTATTTTTTGTTCTGTTTAGAAATCCAAGCAGCGTCTATCTAAGGAGCTTTCAGACTGTGTGGTTTACTGCAAGAGTGTCCACTTTACCGGCTTTAAACATTCACGAATGCACTCCAAGTTTTACGAGATCTCCTCCTTCACAGAATCCAAAGCCCGGAAACACATACGGGAGGCCGGTAAGAGAAACATGATTCTGACAGCTCATAAAAGCTCATGAATTATTTTCAGAGAATTATATTGCATTACTGTGTTCTTCACGGTACCCCAGGAGCAGAGTTTGTCCTTCATAACGCCCGTCAGTTGAGTCGAGTTTACCCCAGTGGCCTGAGGACTGACTCGTCAAACTTCCACCCACAGGAGATGTGGAATGGAGGGTGCCAAATGGGTGAGTTGACCTGAGACTACTTGACAGGGTTTGACGTTTAGAAATCCACGAGATGCTGGATTAGAGAACTAGTTACCCATGTAAAATTGGCCACCAGTCTGTTTTCCACAGATCAGGCTGGTGTAGTTAAATAAGTGCTAGTAACTGGTGATAGGTAATCAATTGCATAATATAGTTAGCATATTTAAGTTGTGGTTGCAGCTTAGCTATAACTTGCTAATTGCGTTTTCTCCATTAAAATTAATTACAAGCTGTGGTAAATATTGGTAAATGCTTATTGTTGAAATTAGCGTCTTGTCCAATCGCTAATATTTTTCTTTGCTTCCTCTTGTCTCTTATTTTTCTGTCTGTTGTCTTCTCAGTTGCTCTAAACTTTCAGACTGCAGGGGTCGAGATGGATCTAAACGATGGTTTGTTCAGTCAGAACGGCCGCTGTGGCTACGTGCTGAAACCGGCGTTCATGCGCAACACTGAAACAAGGTTTGACCCAGAAAACCCGCAGAACCGAGACGGATACCAGCCACTCAGTTTGTCTATACAGGTACCACAAACATCAATTTCTTACCTTACCTTCTGTAATGTCTGTATATGATAAATGCACATATTTTATGACTCTACCTCAGATCATCAGTGGCCAGCAGCTTCCCAAAGTGAATATAAAGGAGGGCTCAATCATTGACCCACTCGTTCGGGTAGAAATCCACGGTGTACCATTGGACCAGGCCAAACAGGAAACCAGATACATCGACAACAACGGTTAGTTACAACGTATAGGTCGGAGTCGAGTCTAGACTGAGAAAGCCTAGACGCAGTTAAAATGGAGATCTAGTTGCATTCAAGAGACTAAACAAACTTATTTTCTTCAGCGTTGTTTTGAACAGCCATGCACTTGTTAAAAATAACATTGTGAAACTAGTGAAGTTGCTAGGGAAGAGTTTGCTATTTTAGCTAACAACATGGCTAATTTAACACATGGGCTAAGCAGACATTTATCTACACTGATTGTAGACTGAGATTATTTTCAACCTCTTAGCTAAGTAAAAGTTTAGCTAGTCCTGAATTTATTTTTCATGTGTCTCTGTAGGTTTTAACCCAGTGTGGTACGACACCCTTCAGTTTAACATCCACGTACCCGAGCTGGCTCTGGTGAGGTTTGTTGTGGAGGACTACGACAAAACGTCAAAGAACGACTTTGTGGGCCAGTATACACTCCCGTTTACCTGCATTCAGTCGGGTACGTCGCATTTCTGCCAAAATGCATCAACAGTTCATCTGACATTAAGCTGTTATTACTAACAAGCATCTGTTTTTTCTCCTCTACAGGATATCGTCACATCCATCTCCTCTCTAAAGACGGTACGAGTATCCCTCCCGCCTCACTGTTCGTTCACATCCGCATTACTCAACCAACATAACGAGAATTAAACTGATTTTAAAAGCGTCTTAAAGTGACACACACACAGAATATTCAAAACAAAAATGCAAGTCTTCCCACGGCATCATTTATTTGCAGAATGCTGACATCAGAATAAATAGAATTTAATTGTATAAAAGACACAAAGTTCGTAAGTTGAAGTTGTGTTTCTAATTTAGTTGAATTAAATTATACGCCAAATTTTTAGTTATTTAAGGATTTTTTTAGTGTGTGGCTGCAGTTAAAGGAGCTAAAGTATATCTAAGCATTACTTTGGTTATGTAAGTATTACATTAACGCTTAGTTTTGGTTTCTTTATAGCTAACAATTTTGGGTTGTAAGAACGTTTCTCTAACATTTCCATTAAGTGAAAGAAATGTTAAAAATGTTGTTTTGAAAGTTTTAGGAATGCTTAAAACATTGCTTGATTATAATAATGTTATTTAAACATTTTTTTAGTCTGTAACAACTTTGTTTCAATAACTACTTAACATTTTTTATGTATATGATATATAGTGTTAAAAATGTTCTACTAATGTTACTGCAAGAACTTTGAGAGAACTTTGAGAATGTTAGCCAACGTTCTGAGAACATTCGCCAACATTCTGAGACCCTCAGCCAGCCTAAAAATGAGGGGAGCTGCAATAAGAGCTTGTAATAAGAGCTTCAGTAGCTGTTAGTGTGTTGTGTGACTATATGCACGTTTGAGACGGATAATGAGGACATTAGCACACGGTTCAGTTACAGTCTTACCGTGGCCCTGAAGTAC